>JBBPSD010000260.1:0-34287 GCA_038093415.1 Xerocomellus chrysenteron | reverse complement strand
CTCTCGGGTCTCCGAGTGCAGACTGCCAAAGGATCCGAGATGACGCGATGCAGAGAACTGCGCGAAAATGGCTTCGAAGAGGGTCGGTTGAGCTCTGCATCGGGCAGGGCTAACAAAGTCGACAGACGGAAAGGGATCGGCTTACCGCGGCGGTCCGGGGAAGAAGGTGCTACAACGAGGTATGACGGTCGAGCTTCAAGCTTCAAGGATGGTTACCCGGTGGGCTTTTAACACTGCACAGTTGCTCACGGCGGGATGCCTTTGCATATGTCTTTGACTTGAGAAAAGGCACCAATGTTGGACCATGCAACAACCTCGAGATTCCGTGTTGGCGTCTCTCTCTTCAACTGCCCTGACTTTCGCTCGTCAGGGTCTATCGTATCCTATCGAGTCCGCCTCTCGCGCGTGACGTGTTGACACGTCGTAATATTTATTGGCCGGGTCTGGCACAGGGGGGTGGCGCGATCCGACGGGGACGGCATATGCATATGTCGTGTTGTCTCCTGCGAGGTACTCTGGTGGTGGCGGTGGTGGCACCGAGCAGGCTGGAGAAGAGCCAACTTGAAGCGTCGAATCTGAGATGACGCAATGCAAGGAACGTCATTACTTGATATTGCTTCGAAGAGGGTCTGCGGGTGAACTCTCAGGTGGAGTTCTGCCATCTGGGTCAGGATCAGCAGGCTAACAAGGTCGAGAGACGATTTACCGTGACGAACCGGGGAAGAAGAATGGTGATACTACTAACGGGTCGGTCACGATCAGGTCATGGGCTCTGACTCGGACTCCCACGGGTTATGGCTCCGGTCCCGGGCCGGTGGGTATCACGAAACATTTGGTGTCTTGAGATCGCCGGTTTCAGGGCCTTGGTGTCTCTTCAAGTTAGTGGTTGAAATCGAGGAGTCATGGCGGTTCGTGTTGGACGCTGTCTGAAGCCGACCAGATACTAAGAGTTCCGAAGAGATGATTGTGTCATGTCCGACACAGACGACTCTGACTTGGACGACAACTTGGGTTGCCGGTATGGCGATCTTGATCTTGAAGCTCGACACTCAGTGGGCCATCCCATTGGCCGTTCGCCAATATTGCCACTGGCACGACCGGGCCGGTCAAAGACATTCGAACAACATTTCATGATGTGGTACTCTTGGACTCGTAAGTACTTGTTGCTTAATGAACGTTTTGCGTGGAAGGAACTTTTAGGTCTGTGGTCCATGTCAATAATGACTTACAAGGAAGTCCAGTGAGCATTCAAGAAACAGAACAACCAACTTGAATGTACATCGTGTTGCGTCTCCCAAAGTTCAAACGCCGGTTTACCTACCCTGGGGGAACACCCGCAAGGGAGAGTAGTCCGAAACCATCAATCGCTGCAACGCTTCTTTTAGCATCGCTCGCACTCCAACAGTTTCTCTGTAAGGCCACGGCGGTATTCAAGGGTCCAATGGAGCCAAATGGAAGCGCGTAGGCTTGCGCTGCTACAGCGTGCTGCTCTGACATGTCCCCGCGAGATCAGTGGAAGGTCTCCTCATGTCCTCCCAATGCTCAAGCAACCTTACCATAATACGATCGCCGTCAGACGATGATGACAAGGTTGTCCAATCAAACACACCACCATCCAAGAAAGGTGCCAAATTTCGGCTTATCTTCGTTTCGATGTGTATCTGCCTTTCTCTGCCCTCGAGTTATCCTCTGTCTCTACACACGTCTCAATTCACCTGGACTGCTGCTTACGCCCTTTCTTCCACTGCGTTCCTCCCAATGAGCGTGGCCTCGCTCAAACGTTCGGTCGGCGGCCGCGATTCTGGCAACCATAGGTCTATTTGCACTGGGCAGCTGCATTTGCGGTGCCGCGAATAGTATGAATATGTTCATTGCGGGCAGAGCCATACAAGGTTTGGGCGGAGGCGGCATTCAGGCTCTCATAAGGATCATCCTAGCTGATCTCGTCACCCTGCAAGAATGCGGTATATATGCCGGTTTGTATGGACTATGAGAGCAGCTAGATCATGGGATTCAGGAATGCGAACTCAAACTGTTTGCATAGCATATGGTGTCTTGCTGCGTCGATCGGTCCTGTTGTCGGGGGTAGTCTCGCGGCGCAGGGACAGTGGCGTTGGTTTTCTCTGTGAGTGTCGTAACCTCGCTAATCAAGTCAGAGATACTCAGACAATGTGCAAGAGCTCAATCTTCCCATCTCGCCCGTTTCCTGTGTGTTGGTCATTTTCCTTTTGGATCTGCACACACACCCCTGGCAGTTATCGAGAAAATATTATGCGAACGGACTGGATGTACGTTTGAATGTAATACTCGTCGCGAACCCAATCCCACTTACCGCTGTTTCACTGACAGCGGCAACTTTCTTGTCATCGCGAGCACCGTCGCATATACGATAGGGTTGACGTGGGGTGGTATCACCGCGCTATGGGGTTCTGTCACAGTACTCGTCCCGTTAGTCCTTGGCCTTATCGGCCTCGGGGTCTTCATCGTGTATGAGGCCACTCTTGCAAAACACCCACTCGTACGAGCCTCTCTATGTCCTTCGATCCGAATTGTATCTCACCCTACCTGCTCCAGGTGCCGTTCTCCCTAATGACAAACACGACCAGCGTCAGTGGATTAGGAACATCCTTGGTAATCATCCCCCCTCGTGGCCACTCACGTGTATCAATTATATACAGACGTTCTGTTCCACCGTCCCAACTTTAGCAATCGTCTGTGAGTTCATTTGAAGGAGCTGCTGCCCCTGCTGAGCGTGACCACTGTACAGATTACTTCCCAGTCTACTTCTTAGCGTATCCCCCGTCGTATCCGGCATTTACTCGCTCTCATTCGCATCTCTTGCGCCGGCAGCCATCATCACGGGATTGTCGGTTAAACCTAGCGGGCGATACCGCCCGCAGATGGGTACGTCGTGCTGCTGGGCTGGGGTATATGTAGGGTAAGTCGTGTTTTTTGATTGAGATTTATCTCAGTATGATGCTCCAGATTTAACCCGCACTCGCATTCATATGGTTCCTCCGTTCGTTTGCCTCCGTGAGTATCTTCATTCCTCTCTCATTCCTAGCCATGTCCTTCGGTGCGGCCTCGTACGCTGTAGGTGTGGGGTATCACCGTCGGGGAGTACCGTTCTCCAAAACGAGCTCGCAATGAAGCACCCTCCGCAGACTCTGTTTGAAGCCCAAGTCGCCTTTGCGGGCAGTCTCGCGGTGCTGTGGCGTGTCTTGGCTGTCATTAGTGGTGCAGGACTCGTGACGTCGTTGGTCATGACAGAGCTCCCGCTGCATGACACGCTCGATGCGGACTGGGCACTGAAGGATGGGAAGGTGGATCGATCGAAGCATAACCATGTCCACACTGCACAGCGAACGACGGACGTCGGTGTTGCATAGGCGGGAGAGAAACGGGTACTAGATATGTCAGCGACGGCTACAATGCCAGTCTTGGCCTTGGTTACCCTCATTCCCCGCTTGAATGCGATGTTGTTGGAGCTCGCAATGTCGGGATTCCTTTGGCGTTCAAACTACCTCACGTCCGCTCGTCTTGTTGCTCCCGTCTGCAGAACAATGTCCATTCCTGCGTGTGCTCTACCAGTAGCCGAGTCGGAAAGAGGGCTGAAAGAAGCGACTGAAAGTGTCATCCAGGGTCATGATAGCGCTATAGCGCGCCAAAACCTGGGCGAGACGGGGTCTTTACCCTGTGTTACTCAAACCTCTGTGGCGTTGTCTCGTCGCGAGTTCCAGCAAATCTGACAATCATGACGGGCGGACTAGTACTATCCGATATACTACCAGAGATTGAACATCGGCTGCTGACTAAATGTAACCGCTGAGCTGAGTGTTGGGTTTATCAGAAAAAAGGTATCAGTACAATATGTCTACATCAATAGCAGATTGCAGTCGAAAACTAGGATATCATGCCGGGCCACATCATTACATTTCACCAATTCTCCAGCATGACCTGCGCGCATTCCTGGAGCAGACTGTTCAAAATCTAGGTCTCTCAGAGTCAATTCGGAACGAACCTTTAGTCTCGCAAAGTTGTGCACGATAGCAACGTTTAGGACCGTTCTCAACTTTCTCTTCATCTCCGCTTTTCCAACGACCAATTGATACGATCCAGAACATTGACAATATCGCGAGGCATTATCGGAGCGAACTTGTTTGCATTTGGAACAACGCATATCTTGTTGGGTGAATGACTTCTCGATTACGCGAACCATCCGGACTAGCTCCATCTCTATCACGGCCCGATCGTATTCGCAGTCACATCCCCGACACATCCACTTGGGAGGTCCGACGGCCAAACCGTTTGGCATGAGCTCTGGATCACGACAAAAATCAAAGTCGCGAAGTGCATCGCACATCTTGCATGTGACGTTGGACAACTTCAGGGTTTCGCAGGGATTTCGGAAAATAGCTTCATTGGCAAACTCTCGAACGCCTGCCAAGTCAAGTAGGTTCCGTTTTAATAGACCGATCTCGACCTGGTAGTCTTCCGCGAGGCCAAGTACCGCGCAGGTAAATTTGACGAACTCGAGGGTGGGATTAGTGAGCGTGAGGTAAGAGCCTGGGAGTATTGGGAACGTGAACTGGGAATGGAGTACTTCATCGTGCGCCGAGTCTCTGTGTTTGGTCTGAATGGAACCAACGAGTCGTAGGAGTTTCCGGGTGAGCTTCTTGGCAATGAACTCGCGCGTAGTATCTAGCTCCTTCGTTTTCCCGGCATCTCGCTGCGTGACGTCGTGTGCAGAGTTCTGCAATACTCGAAGAGGCCCTCGCGAACTCTCGTTTGCCTTTTGTCTGACCTTGTAGAGTTCGACGATGAAGTACTGGATGGCAGAGCTAAAGTCACTTTGGATGGCTGGCGGGAGAAAAGTCTCTATGTTCCATCGCATCTCGATAGTTAGCTCCTCTGGAGGTTCAAGAGCTAGGGGATCCTCGCAAATGACACCTCCAAAATTTGCGGAGTCCATGATCAATAGGAAGTCGTAGAAACGCTCCGTTTTCAGATATATATGCTGGAATAGTTCGTGGGATGTGACCGCCGTAGCGATATATGTCGCATAGGCGTGAGCTGTTCCAGGTGGCTTTGACGTCGCAAGCAAGATTCGACTGAAGTCGGCGTAGATAACATGGGAACCAAGTCGTTTGAATTCGGCGAGCATCTGTATGAACGTTTTCCGCATAAGCCCATGAATAAAACGATGGATACTTGAGTCATAAAGGTGAGATCCGCTCGTGCTGATCCATCGCCAGAAATGGTCAATGGCTAACGCCGCAGGACTGTCGAAGTTGCACTGGATTTTGTCAAGAAGCCAGGTTTTGATCATCGACTTCATGATGCCGAATGTCAAGGTAGAGACGTTCGACTCTCCAAGGGTAAGGTCGCGTTGTGCTTCGCCCCGGTTGTACGCACTCAAGGTACGAGATATGGAGTCAAAAGCGGTCGTCCCGCCGCTCCCCTCTAGCTCGTTCACTACGACGGAGTGCAGGACGGAGTTGACTGCCAGGTTGCGTACCGTAACTTCCAGGCATACGTTAGAATAACACCCAGGGGTCGTAAATTCCGCCTTCTGTAGTTCCTCAGTTGGCCGGTTGTCAGCTTCCCTGCCACCGAGATCTGGGCGCTCAGTAGGTGACCACCAGAGGACGATGTCCTGCTGTATCAGCCGCCGTGCAAAACTGATATCAGACAGGATAAGAGGTTGATCGCCGTCGATGTGCCCGATAGGAATGTCATAGTAGTCCGAAAGAGCAATTGAACGATCGAGCCATGTACCACACATGAGGTAGCGTTGCAGCATCTTTTGAGCGACATGCGTTTGCCAAGGAAAGACGTCGAGAGAATGGTACACTTTGGCTTTGGGCATCGACAAGAGAGGGAATCTTGAGAGCTTGGGAATGTGTGTGTCGAAATAGACTTGCTCTTTTGACGAGGAAATTATGACCATGTACGACAAATTTTCCAAGAGTCCGAGCTCTCGGGAAATAGCTTTAAGAGCTGAGACGTCCTTGTTGTGGTAAGCTGTGGTGAACTCGCAAGAAGTGGGATATTGGATAGAAGCAGGATCTCCGAAACGAGCCTGCCGTTTCTTCAAGAGGTCCGTATACAGTTCCTGCAAACGGGGCATACCTTGGCGGCGTGTTGCAGGGTCTACTAGATGCAGTTTCACGGCACCACCAGGAAGGAAGAGCGCAAACACGTGAATCGGAGCGCTTTGCGAGCAGGCATGATAGAGGAATAGTTGTTTGCTACTCCGCTCACCGTCAAGGTACGTCTTTCGAGAAAGGGAAGGACTGGCACGGTCGAGCTGGCTCAGATCAACTCCTGTGGTCTGGGCTTTATTGAGAGTCAACCCTAATTCATCGACAGTACAAGTCTTGCCCAGCTTGAGTAAGGCTCGCATCTCTAGCGGAACCTGGTAGAATGGTTATCAGAAATGCGTCGAATTCGCACGCGTTCGATGCAATACCCACCTGCCGTTCGAACACGCCGTCGACGTTTGGATCGTTCGTCAAGTCCGTAAAATGCTCCTGGATGTCTTCGTAAACGTCTTCCTTTACGACCACCTTGTAGAGATTATTGCAAGGAATATCCCTCGGCAGGTGTCGCATGACCTTCTCCAGCTGGTAGTAGTCCGTGCGGAACAACTCGTCTCTGGGCGGATTCTTGAGATGAATGTAAAATTGTCTCGGAATACGAAGGGGAACAGGAGTAAGTTCTCCATCAACGGAAACCCACAGCGTAAAGCGTCCAGGAATCTTGCTCGGTCGGATCTGCACGATGTCCCAGCGCTGCGTCGTTCGTATCCGTGCGCCTCTAAACATGGAAGGGACGACTGCAGACGTCTCTCCGCCCCACCGTGCTTCGCGCATCTTACGCCAACGAGGCTTGATCGCTTTTAGCCAAGCCGAGTAGTTCAAGCTAGGATCTGGGAGAGGAACACTGTACGCGTCGTCTTCTTCAGCCTCAGGACTTGGCCTCCGCGTAGCTTTTCGGCTCACGACAGCAATACGTCCTTTGTCCGGATGCTTCTGTGTCCCATAGTCCTCCATATCACACTCTCCGTCCTCTTGCACCTTCCTCGGAGCGACAGAGAAGAAGTCTGTAACCTTGTTCTGCTTGAACTTGTCTATAGCCCCCGCGACTCTGCGATGCAACCAATCGGGATGCCTGATCCTTGGTACGGGATTTGAGACGCCCTGCATAGCCGCGGGAATGGTGATCAACTTCTGAATCACAGAACCCAATCGCTCGATGTAGTACTCCCAGTCCAAAATCGAACGAAGGTCAAAATTACTGAGGCCAGGATCTTTGAGCCACTTTCGGAGGTAGGTTCGTTTGACGGATTCTTCTGCGGAAAAAATGGCGATCGGAACAGCTCGCTCGGTGACGGGGGCACCGTTGGGCTTTGCAGAGATAACAAACTTGCAAGCGAGACCTTTATCTTTGACCATTTGGTCGCCCAAGAACTCGGCAAGCCTCTTGGCAGTGCTAATTGACGTGGACTTTTGTCCAGCATACTCGGCGAGTGTCTTCGACATACTCCTGTTCTCGGCAATGAGTTCGACGAGCTCCTCGTCTGAGAGTGTCTCTGCGTGAGAGAAGAGGATGTCGAGCCACTGATCAGCGACGTTTGCGACAACGCCATAACACTCCTCGGTGGTGGTGCCGAGCAAGAATTTCTCGAAGATTTGGGACTGAAAAATTTTGATGAGTTGGAGTTCGCCACGTCGCTTAACCTCGAAGCCTTTGAGCTCTGCGAGAGAACCATCATCGTTGAATACCGCGTAACGCTTCTTGAGTAGTTTGTCTTCCTCCTTTGACGAGGGGAGAATCATGGCACGGTATGGCCCGTCAAGCTCAAAGAAGATGGAGTTTTCGGAGTGAATGTCGTACTCCCCGGTTTCTGGGTTGAAATCGTGGTATTGGTGATTCGTGAACCGCGCGTGGACGAGATGGTTGAGCATTGTACACGGATACGAGATAGCAATAGTCTTGCCGCTAGTCAACTTGAACTTGAAGTTCTCCGGGAACACGCCTGGGAGCATACACCAAATTCCGTCCGTGTCTAGCTCGAGGGGACGCCCAATCTGCTCCACCAACGCACGAGCCATCTGAATGATTGTCGCGCCCGTAAGACACGTAATCCCTGCCATCTCCATCGAGTGCCAGCGTGCACCTTTACGCATCACATACCCGTAGAATGAGTTGAGGATACACTTGTGAGCGAGCTGCAACGAGTCGTAGAGCACGATCATCTTCCTCGCCTCGTCCACCTCCGCTAGCGAGCGACCCTCGCTGAGAACTGTGTCAAGATTCTTCTTCCACGTTTTGTGAAGTCCCTTGTACTCATACCGCCGATCACGGAAACGGCGCACGGTATCGACGTAGAATGGGTTTTCCCGCTGACACACTATGGATTCGCGTGTCTCGACCCTCGTATCCTTGGTCTTCTTGTACACCTTGCGAGAGTAGTCTCCAAGTCGCTTGTGCAAAAGAGCCGTCTGCTCTGCGTCCGTCAAGTCGACGAACTTCCGCTGCGGTCCTCCAGGTTTCTTCGGAGGGAAGGTTTCTTGGTTTAGCGCGTGTCGGATCATGTTATACTCGTCCCTGTGTGCAGGGAAAAATTCACCTCTCCACGCCCATTCAAGCCTTCGGTCGCACTGCTTCTTCGGCCGGTTGTAGTCGCACACTGCGCACACCGACTCGTCGACCATAGAGTCTGGTTGTAGCCGATTCGACAACATGATGTTGGGGTACATAGCGGCAACGTCAAGGTGGTAAATCAGTGGCTTGTCTGTCCGCCTTGGGTTATCTCGCATGAGCTCGAGAGCGGATCGAATCTGAGACTTGACTTCGTCGTAGTTGGTGACGTTGTCCAAAGACTCGTTTGCCTCCTCGATGATGTGGAACGTCAGAGCGGCATCGAGATCTTTGATTAGCTGAGCACTGGTATTCAGCGTGGGCAAGATCACGCGAAAAATACCACGAACCTCTTGAACAGCTGCAGGGACGATCTTAAAATCCGTAGAGATATCACTGCGGAAAACGCCAGCTTCTAATGCTTCCACGTGCCCTCCAACATAAGTTTCAGAGGCGAGCAAATGACCTTCGAACATGTTCAGGTGAGCATCTTCATGCCTGTTGGGCATGATGATGTGTCCTCGGTACGCCTCCACCTGAGTCGATGCGTGAATAAGGAGGTCCCAACGTTATTCTCAGGACTACGCACCATCAACAATGTCTCACAAAGCGTTCCACTCCCCTTTCGCAAGACCTCGTCTGGACACAACGGGATGATGTTGCAAAGCGAGAAGATGAACGGGTGTACATATTTCATGTAAAGATAATAAGTCGCCACGGCATCGGAGACGGAGTACTGGGCAAGGACTTGCGGCTGTTCCATGGCATATCTGACGATTGATTGTTAGCGTGGATGTTTACAAGAGCCTGATCAACGCACGGCGTCATCAATTCGGGATCCAACTCGATTGGGTTATACCCCAACTTGGCCGTCGTGACCGCCTTCAGGCCCTGACTACCTTGCGGCAGGTACGAGTCTCGCTTGACCCATCGGAAGCAGTCCATATGGACACAACAACGACTCTTGAACTCGTCCTCCGAATCCTTTGCGAAGCCAGTCTCGAGGAACATGTCGATACCATTGACCGTCGCTCTTGCGCAGAGAAATGGAAAATCGAAGAAATCACCGTTAAACGTGGCTATGACCGTAGGCTTCACGTCCTGGATGTGTTGGAAAAACTTCATGATCGTTGCAGCCTAACCAAGTGCGCACCAGTCAACAAATGTAATTCAATGTGTAAGAACGACGTACCTCGTCTTTCTCGTTGTATACGATAAACGGCCCTTCGTACCCTTCCTTGGGGGTATACTCGAAGTTCTCGATATCCTCACTTACGATTTCGCGGTTGGTGATGAGGTACCCCTGACCATCAATCATGTACGAGATCATCATCACCTGGTCGATCGCCTGGTCAGGAAACTTGAGTGGTGCCTTCGTCGTCTCGATATCAAACGCCATGACTACAGGATCTGCACGCTTGACGCGCTCTGTGAGCTGCGCAAAGCTGGGTTGCCCAGCATTAAACGTCACAGCATACCACAACCCAACGCGCAGTTCGTTGTCGATGGCCACCCGCAGGTAATAGGGCACGTCGAATTCCCGAACATCGATGATGCACTCGCGAGGATCCCTTTCCCTGTAACCGCTACCGTTGATACTCCCACCGATTTCCGTCCATTCGCCCTCAAGCTCCACGTTCGTGCAAGGACCTGCCGTGGCATTGACGACATCCGCGTAGGCATCGACAGCCCCCCGTTTAGCACCGTTTTCAAGCGCGAGTGGAGCAATGTCGCGTCTGACGGTAAGGAGATCCGAAACGTTTCTAAAACATAGTTGAAGGTAAAGCCTCCGATGTCCCATCAAATGATTCGGCAACTTGAGATCTTCTTTTCGGTCACGTACGATCTTGCAGATGACACCTTCGTACCGTTTCATGAGCCATTCCTCCACGCTCGCTTCCGATCCGCTCTAAAGTCACAATTCCGTCAAGACACCCATGAGAAAAACACGTCAAACACCCACCTTGCAGGCAATGTAAAAATACGGCTCGTATTGCATCGTGCACTTGAACGACCCGCCGTCGTCCTGTATGAAGTAAAAATCCACCGCAGCCTTTCCTCCAGGATACTCCGGGTCCTTGACCAGCGTCGGATGCATATTGATGAGCCAGCCCTCTCTCCGTCCGCCCTCCTGCAGCCGCGCGAACCCGAGTTTCTCGTCGATCTCGTCGCTTAAACGGACTTGCTCGAATCGCTCGGCGAGCTGCGTACCGTCGTCTTCGCGTTGCGGGGCTGGTCCTTCTCCTGGCGCGTGTCCGTTGGATGCGCCGCGTCCACCTCTTCCTCTACCACGACCCCCGCGATAATAGGTGCCTCCTCGATATCCAGCGCGTCCTCCGCGTCCTCCACGCCCGCGACCATTTGATGTCAACCCGAAAGTGCCCCCGCGAGCCATAGTGGAAAGAGTTGAAGGTAGAGAACTCGGAACAAACTCGCGTTGTAGTAACAATGTGATCGCACGTGATGTGACATACACGACCGGTCACGTCATTATTTTGTCACGACCAAGTTCAGTGAAGTTTCATCAAGTATTCACTGGCACCTCCTGTCGTTGCTCATTACCGTGATAAAACAGTACCTTTAGCGATGAACTTCCAGACTACCCCACATTGAACGTCCTAGAACAACCAACAGGCGTTCCTCCTTCCGAACAGCAAGATGGGTATAGGGAGAAGATAAGCTGGGGTATCTCATAAAAACACGCAGTACGCACAACTTTGACCGCGAAACGCTTCTCTCGCAGTAAGAAAGGAGTCAACCGAAATGAAAATCCGTAACCAGTACCGGAATAAGCCCATGGATGAGATAAGGTGCAAAGAAAGAAAGAAATGATAGAGTATGGAGATAGAGTACGTGAGGGACCACAAGTGGTCGTTCGATCAGCGAAATAGCAATGTAAATGGAAGAGTAGAGGAGGTCCAACAAGAAAACCCCAAGTAAAGAAAGCTGGACAGAACAACATGCATGTCGACCGCGCAGCGCGCAAAAAGTCTATGATGTTCGACAACACAGAACAACCACGACCATAAACCGAATAAGTCAACAGTGCATACCTCTCCCCACCTTACTCTTCTTCGTCCTCGTCTTCTTCTTGGATCGCGTGCTTGAAAGCAGGACCTCGCACCCCCGGTAGTTGCCAGCGTCCACCCCTCGCTTCCGGCGCTTCGAGCGCCGCCTCACCTTGCCCAGGAGCAGGCGAAGACCTCCCAACCGGTGAATGGCCTCCTCTCTGTCTCCCCGCAACGCCAGAAGCAGAGCTCGCACGGGCCTTGCCTGCTCTTATGTGTCCACCGTGATTCCTCGGGGGTGGCGACATTACCAGCGAGATTGGGGACTCCAATGTCAAATACGACGAACTCGCACTTGAACTCGTCGTCGCGCCCCCAGGCATCTGCCCCAGTCCCCCCGCAAATTCATGTACATCCTCATCCTCGTCCACCCAGTCGCTTTCATCTCCCATGCTCAGGCTTTGTCGTCCCCCACTAAATACGTCCCTGATATCTGGCGCTGGCGAGATGGCGAGAACTTCGACGGGAAGATGAGTGCTCCGGCTCTGCCAGCCAGGAGGTTCATGGCCCCAGCTCTTCTTCCACGACGTACGCCCTAATGAACCAGATGTATGCGGGCTCGTGAATGGTGTGAGACGCTTCTGAGCGATAAACGTGCCTGCAACGCGCCTGGGAGTGCTATCGTCTAATGATCGTCTGGAAGGATATCCCTTCAATGGCGAGCTCGTCCGCGTGACCTCACCCTCCGAAGCTTCGTAGAATGACGTGGGTCGTGAGGATGCGAGGGAATGTACTGAGGAAGTGGCCGAATTCGAACGGCGATGCAGGGGGCGGGAACTTCCGGGTGCATTCTGACTATGCCGTACGACACGCGTAGAGGAGGAAGAACCCGCCCTACGATGGTGGTATTTGGGTAGTGGCGACGAGGTGCGATAGTACGCTGACCCATTTGATCCCGTGGACGGGGATTTGCGATGCCGAGGAACACCACCAAGGGTAAAACTGTGTACAGACGATGGTCGTGAGGAGTGATCACCCCTCTCAGATATGGGTGTCTCCGCGCCAAAAGACTGGACGGAAGGGATTTGATCAAGGGTATGTGGTTGCTCAACCACGAAGATCTGGCCAGAATTGCCAGACGACCTGCGGGAATTGACGCTACTAGATCGACGAGATGAAGTAGAGTGACGGTTGACACGGCGACCCCGCCCGGCGCCACTCGTGCGGCGCTTGACAGTGCTCTTACCGGAAGGGGACATGGACGAAGGGGGCAGGCCAACCATGGATCGGGAATATTGCAACCCACGGGCACTACCCTGTGGTAGCGGTTGCACAGGCTCCTTCCGTTTGCCCTTCTTGTCCTCTTGGAACCAGAGGCGAAACGCGGACAGCAAGCTCGCGCGATTTCTGTTAGGAGCGATGACTCTTTCTCCATTCTCAGTGTAATTCGGAAGAGAATTCAACGTGTCGCCTGGAGAATTCGCAGGAGTTGGCGTATATCCGCTTGGTGGCGACATTCGCTCGCCCGTGATTACCCATGGCGACCCAAGTATAGCAGGTAAATCGGGAGGAGGTGAGGAAGATAGGGGTACCGCATCCTTTGCCTTCACCGGTGGTGACTTGGTCAATTTAGACGAGCCGCCACTACCATGCGAACTACGGGGATCATCCGCAGCTTGCGTCTTTTCATTCTCCCGTGGCTTCTCCTTCTCTCGCTGACCTTCGCGTTGATCTTTGACCGCTTCCGTAGACTTCTTGCGAACAAGACCGGCTGCTTCAAGGGCTGTGGTCGCCCGTTGCATGATGCTGACGCTTCCCGAGCGAACCTTGCCTTCCCTCTTCAACTTGAGTAAATCTTTATCCTTGATCTCTAATCCCCTATAGCTCCCATTCGGCGTAGATTGATTTGAGCGTACAGAAGACTCATTTGTAGTTGGTGAAGGCGACAGAAATGGCGACTTTGCACGGGGAGGGGTGGTCGGACGCGCAGCCGAAGTAACCGTTGGGGTGGGCGGTACAAGGGCGAACGCCGGAGGGGTAGACACAGGAGAAGGCTCATCGGTTTGTACTGCGATGCCACGTTTATCTCTCTTCCGAGACCCAGTGGGCCGCTCTCCTTCCTTCTCTTTCCGCCGCTTGGATCCTGAGCCCTCCGCGGCCTGTTCAATAACAGGGTCGGGAGAAGCAGCTCGAACCTCGCCAAGAATCTGCTTCTCATGTTTACGCATCAACATCCACCAGAGTGCTCCCGTCGAGTCACATGCATCCGAGATAACTGAGTGCACAATCTGAGCGGTGTCAAAGCCCATCATACTCAGGGCGTTTAGCAACTCGCGCTCGGCGGGGGTGGAAAAAATGATCGGAGCCGGCGTGCTGAGAAGACTCGCAAAGTCTTGCTGAGGAAGGGGTGCGAGGGGTTTATCACGTGGCGGTGAGCCGTTCCCATCGGAAAGCGTCGACGACACGGAACGGCGTTTCGTGCGAGCAGGTGTACGAGTTGGATGTGGTGGAATCCGCGCAGGGTTCGAGGGGGTGACAGATGGCATCATCTCCTCCACACTATCTTTATGCCCCTCCTCTTCAATTACAGTCTCAGGTTGCCGTATCTTTGTGTTGGACCCTCGGTCTACTTTGGTTATCGTGCTTTGGCTCAGGTTAGGATGAATCTGGATTGGGGCACAATTGGAAGAGTCTTGGAACGGATCGGAAGCGTTATCACCGGGAGCTGTAGGTAAAAGTTCGGAGGAAGCAGAGAGGAAAGTCATTTCTGAAGTAGTAGAAGTCGCCGATGACGTTACTTGCTCAGTGTCCTGTGTTCTCGCTTCGTTTGCAATGGGCTTCACACTCAATGGGAAGGCAGCGCGGGCAGGTGATGGTGACGCAGGGACGTCGTCCTCAGGATCCGCAGCAGTAGAAACGGTAACAGCACGCGAGGTAAACCAAGGGGATGCCAGAATTTGAGGGATTGTCAAGCGTTTCGACGGATCAGTCTGTAAGATATCCCGAAGTAGGTCACGAGCGTCTAAGGGAGACAGTAAACACCATTAATTTAAGGAAGCAACAGAAGCATCGAACCTCTGGACAACCACTCGGGATCTTCAAATTCCCCTTTAATAACCTTTCCCTTCATTATAGCTTCGTCGTCGTCATCGAACGGTAGGGTACCCGTCAAAAGGCAATAAAGAATCACACCGATGGACCAAATGTCCACCTCTGTGTGCTATTGAGCAGGATGTATAGCAAAGCTGGACCGCCACTCACCTGGGCCAAGGTATCTCTTACCTTGCAGTACCTCCGGAGCGGCATAGCCGGTAGTACCACAAAAAGTCTCCATATATACCCCCTTATCGTATTCACGCGTGAACCCAAAATCCCCAAGTTTGACGCGGCATCGTTCATCCAATAACACATTCTCCAGCTTGAGATCGCGATGGACGATGCCCTTGTCATGCAGGTAGGCAACTGCGAGACACAACTGGCCAAAGATTATTCTTGTTTCGTCCTCGGACAAGCGACCCTTTTCAGCGAGGTAATCAAAGAGCTCTCCTCCAGAACAAAGCTCTGTCACGATCCATATGTGTGATTCCGTAGCAATGACTTCGTACATTTGGGTAACGTGTGGGTGGTGGAGCTGGCGGTGGTGATGTATTTCGCGGGTTAGGGAGGCAGACATTGCCTTTGGGATCTGCTTGATGGCGACGCGAGACGATGTCAGACGATGTGTGCCCATGCGCACTTTTCCATAGGCTCCTGTTGGGGATCTTATCAGGCCTGGGAGTGCCTGTTGTAGGGTTAAGAAGACTTGCCTTCTCCGATAACTCTTCCAAGGGTGTAATTACCTATTACCCTAATCTTTTGAGAAGCGAGTTCCTTTCCGAGTTCATTATAGGCATTAGCAAGCTGGGCTTTGTTGTTTTGGGACACGGAGGCAGATTGTTTGTGGGAATGGGTGAACATTCTGGCATGTAGAATGGAACTAACGTAGCGATAAAGGAGGGGCGCGGGCACGGTAGCCACAAAATAGTAAACAAGGATTCAAGAAACTCGAGGTGGAGTAATTCGTTGAGAAGTGCGAAGCGTTGTGGAGGTCAAGGAACAACTTTGCTATGATCACTCGCAACCGATGCGTGGGAATGGGACACGAATAACACAACTACTTGAACAGCCGTTCAAAACTAGGATCACAGCTATATATCAACAGTCCAGGCACACATCCAGCGTTCTGTTCGACGAACTCGCAATACTAGACACTGGGGAACGGAAGGAAATTAGGAAAACGGGTCATAGATACAACACACAGGAATAGGTAACATTCGTAAAAGGTGAGAATGTAGCTGGGGGGCGACCCAACGACTATTTCTGTGTTGCTTTGACGATACTGACAACAATGATGACGATGATAATGGCCACTGCGAGGCCTATAATGATACGCATCTAGAGCCCGAATCAGCACTCCTGTCTTGCACGACAACACGAGCCCACCTTCATATCCTTCCACCTGGTGGCACCAGAGTTAGAAGGGGTATTGGAACAGTGAAACGAAGAAGCTTACCACATATTCTAGAGCCGATGAGCGTTGAGTTATATGAAAGAAACAACGAAACTCACCTTGCGCACTCTGTTTGCTCCACGACGGAAGCCTTGCGCCGAGACGGCCAGGTTGTCTGTTGAAAAGGTCCATATGATTCTGAATGCATCACGATGACAAAGAAACCAACCGGTCTTGTCCTGCAGTGAATCTAGTCGCTCGCCTCTCTCGGCAACTTTTGTGATGTTCTCCCTCATGATACCAACGGTATCATCGATTTGCTGTTGAATGGCAGCAGTTTTGGCATTGCCCTGGGATCCTGAGGGGTTCGACGAGGAGCCATTGCGAGGGAGGTAGGGGTCGTAAGGTTCGGACCTAGGGTTTGGAGAGGTTGACAACAGACATCAGACGTGGTACGGCCATGAATGTGGGGAGATACGAACATGACGGCTCTGGAAAAGAGGCGGGTGAATGAGGGAGAAAGGGACCGATATGTTTTTTACTTACCGAGATGAACAAAGCTAGCAAGGTGGTTGACTGCGCGGGCTGAGTGAGGCAGTGAGCGTGACAGGCACATGTCACATCTTAAACAAGCAGTGGGCCTAGGCCTTGAAACACTACACCTTACGACCTTACCTTGACCACATCCTTGTCCTGAGCCTATTATCTATTCAACACACGTTTGCTAACCACTGCAAATCAGTCCTTTCAAGTGAATTTCCACACCTCTTCCCGAACCGTTTGACACCCAACCCATCGAGTCTGAATCCTTATCAAGCCCGACAGTTCGGATAATGAAACATGCCAACAACTGACTGAAGCCATTTTCCAAGTCTGGTTCTACACGTCTCGGTAAAGAATGTCCCGTGGTCTGATCAAGCAACGCACCGTCAATGTGCCCCGAAGGGGTGCTGATTGTCAACTTCATCTTCACAGCCCTTACTCGGGGTTCGCAGACGTTCTTTGCCCTAAAACATTCCCATCTGCCAAAGGTGACACAGAGGCCAAAATGATCTCGAGTGCTGCGCAGAACTAACCACATATGTAGCATGGATGTAAATACATTGATCTAGGAGGGTCATCTTTTGCCAATATATGTGTTGTGGAAATGATCAGTATCCAGTCAGCTGCCATTGAAGAGCCGCCTTTCCCCAGCCAATGTATAGGTACTCAATCCCAAGGATAACGCTGTATGCCCCCTGCAAACATTTTGCTCAGACTTTACCCTGAATAAAAGATCTACTTTAAGATTCCGTCTGGTGATCATTTATTTTAAACGATTCATAGAATTTTCTCTCTTACACTTTGACAGGTTGTGTTGTAGAATGGTGATGTGACTTTGTGGTGTGTTTGCAGGCGTTGCCCACCCGCTCATACTCTTGATTTCTGATATCATCAAGTCATCATGTCGCATCAAGTGAATGTTGACGTATTCACCCTGAGTACTGACGTCACATCATCGATCCAGATTGTCAGAGGCGCAAACGTTCTATATTGCTTTCCTCCCAAAGAGATCCGATTTGTGGGTGTCCGACGGTACTTGTATGAGTGTCGCGGATAATTGATCTACCAGACATTTAAATCAGCACCTCCGAGTCACCAATCGCTCCTTGAGTGGAACCTGATCATTCATACAACCGTACCAGGGCTCTGCCTGGGGCCGATGCCGATCCGACACCATTAATTTCTCTGGTTCGTATGATACAGCAACGAGCCTTTGCCATATTCCCAGTGGCAAAAGTAATAATCACCTTTGGTTATGATGTGCGGAGTATTCAAAGATTGTTTATTTCTCTGATTGGGACATACACAGGTACACGGCGGACGTTATCTGCAACATACGAGCTCGAACTTGAAGGAGAGACCCACTACCACCGGAACCTTCAGTGGCCGATGAGCTCGATAAGCCATTGGTCGAACCCCCAATCGATATTTCGGCCCTCAGTATTGCAATTCTAGCTGCGAACAACTACCCTTTTATGTTGCTGTTCCCATGATATGATTGATAATTTAAATATCGTTCTGAGCGCTGAGCGTTGAATGTTGAACGTTGAACTATTAGAGTGTGAGGTGGGGTCAAATGGCTTCTTAGACCCCAGCACCGCGATATGTGTGAGCCGAATTCAGGACTTGGAACCTTCAAGTTGCGCGCCATGTATAGTAGTAGGTTCATTGAACTTCATTCAGCTGCTTGCGTTGATCTCTTCGCATCTAGAGTCCGAGTTCCCCGCGTGCAACCCGCGCGGCCCGATGATCAAACAGGTGTGGGAACCTCTCGCCAGTGGTTGGGCAGGGTATTCGTTTTCTTTGGGAATTGACCATTACCTTCTTTGCAGGGCCACTCCCGTAAGGAATTTCTCCCTACTACATAAGTAGTAGCAGTGGGCCGACGCTGACAACATAAGTATGTGACCTGCCAGTGATCAAACGGCAACATACCCACAACGACTTCCCCGACCAACGTTCAAATCAGCATTGAATGGGGCTTCCCTATTAGGAATGATGTTACCAACAAAGTTGCGCTTATACTCAGTGTTTACTAAAGTCTTGTGCAAGTTGCGCATGCAACTCTCACACCATGACAGGCACCAGGCACGTTTTCGCGTTTTCGTTCGTGCGGTCTTTCTGCGCAGTCTGTCTGCAGATTTTTTCGGGAAGGATGACGCAGCATCCGAACTTCGTGTACTGTGTCCGGGTTCGAGGCGTGGGATGGTTATGGGTTCGGTGCATCTCGTGAGCATGTCTGACGTGATTCGTCTTCTACCAGCCTGAGTGGTTTCTCCCGACCTACTTTTTTAGGCATTAGGGCTTCCCACAGCGCGTAACGTCACTCTCCACCCTGCAGGTCTCATACTCGCATGCCATCATGTCATCGCTCCCGTTGCATATCAAGATCGTGCCCCGGGAGAGCCGAGCAGACTTCGTGTGATATAAAATCGATGGGGCAGATTCCCTCGATTTTTCACGAGGTGATTTTTCTCATGGGACCATGACTATATCACTATCAGTAGTCTCGGATCCCTCGTCTGATGGGAACACGTTATTCCAAAACTCGGTTTACATTGGGATCGTCATAGAGGATATCCTGTATGGTGAGTCTCGCGACCCACACCACGAGAGAATGCAAACTTACCAGTCCGCTGGCGCAGGCGTTGAGTTACTCCTCTACTTCAAGACCATACGCATCTTGCTGAGTAACAGAGGAGCGCGTAAGAAATCCAATATATTTTACGCGCTCTTCAGCAGCATGATGGTGTTCTCGATTACCGTCTGGGTAGCCACTCAAGCGCTGTTCGGCCAACAAATGTGGTTGCTGGAATCTGACTTCCCAGGGGGTCCTGACGCGTACTGGAGCGCGAACATTTGGGTTTGGTACATGGATTGGGGGACGACAGCGGTCATCCTCCTGCAACTCATGACAGACGGCCTCATGGTAGGACCGGCACGAGCTTGTCTGAATGTGTGCTCATTTGATCGGTTCCAGATCTACCGCTGTCGGATTATATGGAATAGCTATCGCGTCATCGTTGTACCCATCATTTTGTGGCTGGCTTCCCTCGGTGAGCGTCACACACACACACCTCAGCCTTGTGGTCGCTTCATTTCATGTCCATTTAGTCTTGGGAGTCTTGGTCGACTGGACAAGCAGTTCACCGGGGGGCGACTTCTACACCGGTGTCGCCTCCCAATTCGGTCTCGCATATTGCACCGTTTCGGTGGTCCTGAGCACAATCCTGGCGAGCATGATATGTTACCGTTTGGTACGGCATGGCAAGAGGGTCCAGGAACATCTCGGGCATGAATACGCGTCTTCGTATTTCGCCGTCGTCACCCTCGTCATCGAGTCTGTACTTCCATACACGATCTCTGGCATTGCCTTTTTGGTGTCATTGGGCGTGGGGAGTCCGACGTCGGTGGCATTCGTCTGTGTATATTTCATGATGATGGTACGTGGTCTCCACTTACTTATCGTGCTAACTAAGCTGAGCGCGATACATCGTAGTGCATATCCCCGCAGATGTTGATCCTCCGAGTACTGGCAGGGAGAGCATGGGATAACGATACATCCACGCGACCAGACTCGCCACTCGGGTTCAGACATGAGGCCACGTCGGGATCGCAATGGATCGACAGTGGCGGGGCGAGAGTGCGTCTACAGACAATTTCGCGCGTGTATCTTCCGGACGTACACGGCAAGGTGTTAATCTCACAAGTATAACTCACCTGGTGTGGGCAACGGGTGCACACATAGAGACCACCCCGTGGTCGAGCTTTTTATATAAAAAAACAGTACATGGTATGTAAGTAGTCTCTATCTTTATGGCTTAGACGTTATCAGAATAGCGGGTCGCCGACTGAACGTTTAGGCTGGGTCGAAATCACCGTCCCATTTTCCCACTCCCACCAACGCCGATCAAGCATCCAGCAATTGACAGTTGAAGATGCACGAACCCGTCCCATCAGACACTGGAAGGAGTGATGATGAAAATTGCTTGATCCATATGCGAGAAACCTTGAGGAGTGATCGTGACTTGATGGCTGGTGGCGAGACCACGCGACGGCTTTACGCCCTTAGGAAACTTCCTCGAAGAATTGTTTGACTTTGAGTAAATCTCTTGATGAGAAATTGGTGTTGTGTGAATTGGTGGATATGGATGCTGGCTATACTCAGGTCGGTTAGCTACTCACACCATCATTGTAATCGCCGCATTGTGGCGCAACAAGGCACCTTCGGACCTTCTCCTCGCCCTCAGTCGTTCGTTCGTGCCGTCGTTCGTCGCACCCACCACACCCTTGCGTTTCAGGCGCGTAAATCTCTCTACCGCATCGTAGACCTGACTGCGAGGCGTTCCTGCCCGCCCCCGATACTCTATTTGGCAGGTTCAGCTTCCGTCCAGGGCTGGAAAGCGCGCCCACTCTCTCCCTTTTGATATCGTCTTAGTCCTATTCCCTTTCGTACATTGTCATTATCGTACACAAATCACACAATACTACCTTCTTCCCAGCTTCTCACCCGCACACACGCGACGTCAACCAATGACTACCATGCAACACCTCACCGTTGGGATGCCGCATCTGCCATAGCTGTGAACTTGAATCGTAAGTAATTCTGATCATTACCACTACCAGTCATTACCCTTAATGATGAGGCAACACACAGCTGCCTCGTCGTTGCTTTTAGGAACCGCTGTTTGCTTGAAGATCACTTCTGTGACACAGCCTCACTTAACCAAAATCGACTCGGCAGTGAAGTTTGAAATTGGGTAGGTTTTGCATGTGGATTCTCCACAAAATTCAACTGGGGTCAATGTCATTGACCAGAAGCACCTCCCGAGCCAACCAACATTCATCACTTACTTTGTCCCTGAGTTAATACTTAGAATTCCTAATTCCATTCAGTATCATTGCATGACTGCATTGCATCGATCATAACGACCGATTTTTACAGCTCAAATTGTAAGCGAATCCAAGTCCGCTTATCATGGTCTACTGACCCCTTTGAGGAATTCTGCGGAAATCGAGCCACTTGGAACCTTTAGGGAAAAGCTCCGATTTTAACTCCGAGAGCGTGAACAAGTCTTGATAACTGAGAAAACAAATGTGCAGTGCAGTGTGCACGCAAGCAAGAGCGCCTATGAATAGGGGCTTCCCTGTTAGGAAGGTCACCAACAAAGTTGCGCTTACTGTGATCCTTTACTACAGTCTTGATCCTTGGACGTGCAACATTCACACCCTGCCAGCAGGCATGTGCTGGGACTCGCGCGAACAACTTTTTCTCCCCCCTTTTCGTTCGTACGGTTTTCTCGCGTGGTCTGTCTGGAAGTTTTTTTTTGACGACACAGGAAGCGTAGTATGTCCAGGTATGGGTTCGCCGCCATCTCGGATTAGGAGCTTGTACGTGATTCGTCTCCTAGCTTATCTCAACCTTTTCTTTTTTTGTTACATGGGCTTCCCATGGAAACGTCACTCTCAGAACTCCCTGGTGTAATCCCGTAATATACTAAGATAGTGCCCCGGGTCCACAGCCAAGGAGATTTTCTGTGATATAAAATCGATGGGGCGGGTTCCCTTGAATTTTCAGAGGTGATTTTTTTCTCATGGCACCATGGCCACATTGACATCACCCTCAGAAACCTCGGATTCCGTATTTGATGGAAACTTGTTCGAAAACTCGGTTTACATTGGGGTCAACATAGAGAGTATCCTGTATGGTGAATCTTGCCAGGCGTATAACTAGACGATTCAGACTTACCAGTCCGCTGGCGCAGGTGTTGAGTTACTCCTCTACTTCAAGACCATACGCGTCTTGCTGAGTAACAGAGGAGCGCGTAAGAAATCCAATATATTTTACGCGCTCTTCAGCAGCATGATGGTGTTCTCGATCACCGTCTGGGTAGCCACTCAAGCGCTGTTCGGCCAACAAATGTGGTTGCTGGAATCTGACTTCCCAGGGGGTCCTGACGCGTACTGGAGCGCGAACATTTGGATGTGGTACATGGATTGGGGGACGACGGCGGTCATCCTCCTGCAACTCATGACAGACGGCCTCATGGTAGGACCGGCACGAGCTTGTCTGAATGTGTACTCATTTGATCGGTTCCAGATCTACCGCTGTCGGATTGTATGGAATAGCTATCGCGCTATTGTCGTACCCGTCATTTTGTGGCTGTCTACCCTCAGTGAGCATTACTCTCACACTACGCCTTTGTGGTCGCCTCATTCTATTTCCACCTAGCCTTGGGATTTCTGGTCGACTGGACAAGCAGTTCACCAGGCGGCGACTTTTTCACCGGTGTCGCTTCCCAACTTGGTCTTGCATATTACACTGTTTCGGTATTCCTGCACACAACTTTGACGTGCATGATATGTTACCGTTTGGTACGGCATGGCAGGAAGGTCCAGAAACATCTCGGGCATGAATACGCTTCCTCGTATTTCGCCGTCGTCACGCTCGTCATCGAGTCTGTACTTCCATACACACTCTCTGGCATTGCCTTTTTGGTGTCATTAGGTGTGGGGAGTCCGACGTCGGTGGCATTCGTCTGTGTATATTTCATGATGATGGTACGTGGCGTCGCCACCTCTCTTGTTGGTACTGACCAAGCTGATCGTGGCATACCGTAGTGCATATCCCCGCAGATCTTGATCCTTCGAGTGCTGGCGGGGAGAGCATGGGACAACAATCCATCCAGGCGACCAGGCTCGACAGTCAAGTTCAGTCTTGGCGGCACGTCGGGGTTGCAATCGTTCGACAGCGTTGGGGCGAGAGTACATCTGCAGACATTGTCAAACGTATATCTTCCAGATGGACACGACAAGGTGTTCATCTCACAAGTGTAGCTCACCTGGTGTGGGCGACGGGTGTACACATACAGACCACGGACCGTAGTCAAGTTTTTTTTTTTTCCAAAGCTACAGCGGATCTAATCCATGATATGTAAAACTAGACAGTCTTTATCTTTATTGATCAACACTCGCGAGTACTTGCTGCCATAGCAGATGTAGAGGAAGTTCGAAGACAGACATGGTGCGGAACTTGGGCGTTGATCGTGCTCTTACGTCGTAGTCACACTCGGGTTGCGTGTGATCTCAGTACTACTAATAATGCTGGTGAGTGGACTGTCTGGGCTGGCACCTACTATCAAAGTACGTCCGCTTTTGTTGATACGGATACTATCCCGCAATTTCCTCGCCGTCGTTTGGTACTTACACATTATATGCATAAAGTACCAATGCCCCTCACCAGGACTCGGACCCCGAACCTACAATGGCCAAAAATTCAGCATGACTCCCCGAGCTTCCCTCCAGGGTTCGCCGCCGACGCTGGCAGGCACTTTGGACCATGATAAAACTTCCCCGTAAAAACGCCTACAATGTGCCCATGGTCGTCACAACGACGGTGGGGGCATCGCAACGCCTGCCATAGTAGCCACTGGCATAAGCGGCTTAAAGCCTTATCGACAGCCATTTGCATCATAGTTTGGGTCGGTCACCAAACTAGGGATGGTACAATCGGATGATGCAGAAGCCGGAGGCGATTATCGCCCTCTTAGAGGAGATACGAGTACTCGACCCCACAGCGCTAACCTGAGCCAAGCACATCTGATACTTACATTAAAGTACCCAGTACCCGGTTCTTGCTCCAGATAGTGGACCTCTATGGCGAGAAGCGAAGCACACACCCGTTGGGGCGCTGGTGATTTCGATGTTGCTACCGTCACTGGATATGGTCACGGATCAAAAGATAGCCTGTTTGAACCCTGAGTGATACATAGGCCGTCAGGGAGTCGTCAAGCGATAACGTTACACGTCTACTTTGCAGATCGGCGGCTGAGCGTGGGTTTCGTATTCAAATATTCCATTTGCAGTCTACGGGAGGCAATATACATGTTAGCCATAGATAGATACAGCACAACGCAGGGACCATAGGCCCTACTAAAACCCATCCATGGCATATAGCACTAAACCCTCACTGATTGCGACATCGTAAGGTTGCATTCGCAAAGACATGTTTGTAATATTGTCGCTTGAGACTCCTGATTGGTAGAATGAAAATTTGCTCGGTGTGGAGTGGGTAGATAACGTCCTCTTTTGGGCAAGTCGGCCGTAACCTATCTGGGACCGGAGACGGTTAGATCGGGGGAACTTCCCTCAGGACATACCCTAAATGGCACTTTGCTTGTTGGTTGTGGCTGGAATATAATAAAACCATCCGAGTCATATCCGAATCAGCCCCCTGTGGTTCTCGAGTTCGTTGATTGAGATGATGCCTACCTCCAGATGATGGACCCCTTCACATGCTTGTATTCTCTGGTGAAAACACCCAAGCTTGTGGTAGGGACAGTTTGAAGATGTATTTAGCGCTCCCCAATCGGCTACCCGGATTTGACGACCTCGGCCTTCGAGCTGCACGCCCGGTTGACCTTTCTAAGGCCTGTCAATGGTCTGGGAAAAATAAGAGACGTGAAGAACATAGACGCCGCAGAACCCATTCAATTGAAAGGCACGACTTCCCACAGCTGAGCTCACCGTATCAGCAGGTTCCGAGACATTCTGGTCATTCAATAGCATCGTGGCATCGTGAGAACGGATGAGAGATACTCAATGGCACCCTGAATGTACCCATGCTTTGAGATAAGCCGTCGGACTTGGGTTCTTATGGAACATCCTCCCTGGGACACGGAAAAGATTGGGTATCCAACGCGTAACTCTTAGTGTTCGAACGCGGACAAGAATTTCCGAAACGGCTGTAGTGAGGTCTCCTCGCTTAATTGTACTGGAAGGATCGCCTGCTTCCATTTTTTGAGGTCGGTTCCTCAGTAGTTAGTAAGTGTGAGTCAGGACCACAACCCAATCTGCAGATAGTCGTCCCACTTTCCCCATCTGTAGGGAGAATGGGTTTTGTGCGTGTTGTCTGTGTTAGTTGTGAGAAACTCTAGTTCAGTCGCCAGACAAGACACACCTGCATAGGCTTGCCTCGTCGAACGTCTGTCCAGCTGGGGGGTGGTAAGTCAACCGGAAGCATCGGAATTCCCTGATTTGTGATCGGCATACTCCGAAGTTGAATTCCCGCCACAACGTAGCGCTCCCTCGTCCAGCGGACAGAATCGACAAATCCCGGCAAATCCATCAAGGTAAGCTCGAATTTACGCTCGTATGCAGCACGAACCGTCCACGAGACGTACCTGTCGCTTGTCCGGAGCCGTGAGGACGACATCCCGGCGTTGGACAGCGTCGATGGCTGGATGAATCGATGGGATCCTGGATGGACCGGTGCTGTTCTCGCCTCTGATCTTTTCAAGTCGTCTTGGATCGTTCTGCTGACTCTTTATCGTCTCCGCCGCCGCCGTCGCACAGATGGTACGTACATTTGACGACTATGTGGTGAGACGCGTGCCAACCTGTCACCCTCGGAGTACAGAAGCTCGAAATCGACTCTTTCTCGGGCTACCGCATCTACCCTTCAAAGGGTAAACTATTCGTTCGCGGAGACTCCAAGGTACGTCTCGCGTTCCATGCTCCTTCGTGTGGACTCGTTTCGACCGTCCCCCCTAGGTCTTCCGCTTCGCCAGCTCCAAGAACGCCTCCCTCTTCCTCCAACGCAAAAACCCTCGCAAGATCGCCTGGACACAGGTGTACCGACGCATGCACAAAAAGGGTATCACCGAGGAAGTCGCCAAGAAGCGTTCACGCCGAACTGTCAAGCACCAACGTGGTATCGTCGGTGCTGACCTTGCAGCGATCGCCGCTAAGCGGAACCAAACTGCCGCCATCCGTACGCAAGCACGGATCGCCGCTATCCAGAAGGCCAAGACCGAAAAGAAGGAAAAGGAATCGAAGAAGGCCAAGGTTCGCTGCGGTTGTTTCCCGGCCTTGCGCGTCACTAATCGGGCTACTTCCATTCCTTACTTTAGCCCGCCACCCGTGCGCCTGTCAGCACCGCACCAAAGGTCTCGAAGCAACAGATGAAGGGTGGCAAGGGTGGCCGATAAGCGGACTTGCTTGGATGTATTGGCCCGTTTGTGTATCGCACGTTCTTCCATGATACAATTCCGACACACGCATGTTTGTACGCAAGTGCGACCCTTGGCCACACCTTGGTTGAAAACCAAGATACCTTTCGGATATCTACAGAGGACTGGTAGATAATACAGAGTCATACGCCAATGTCCAAGATTGTGACGCAACAAATATGTACGTGAGCCAGCGGGAAATGAAAAAGGGTAATGTGCAAAAAGTCCATGTGGCAAGGAGCAAATAAGACTGAATTCACAGTCTGGGCGAATGTGAGCGCTCGGGGGCGTACTTGGCCTGAAACAGTTAACGTCACTACCACCAACATGCCGACGGCGACGCTCACCATCTCGTTTTCCTTCTTCGAGTAGCCGCACTTCTCGTAAAAGGCTGTGTAAAACGAATGAGTGCACTCTTTCACCGCAGCCTTGACGACCACTCACGGATATTGGAGTCGCTGCAGTTCAAGATGGTCTTGTAGCAACCGCTGTTCTCGCTAATGTGCGTGAGGGCCTGGATGATGCGTTGACCAAGCTTTTTGCCCTGTTGGTTCTTGTCGACGGCAATGTCCTCGATGTGACCGACGGTGCCGAAACCGCGGAGGAACTTGCGCTCGATGAAGACACAGCCGACGCCGACGATGCGGTCGCTGGCGTTGTCGACGATGACGAGGGTGTAGTATGTCTTGGGCACTGCGCGCATGGCGTGGAACTGGTTCACCCAGGCGTCTTCACCGAGGTCTTTGACGACGGAGAGGACGGAGAGAACGTCGAGATGACCGCGTTTGTAGTCTGTCGACGCGAGCGGGCGGATCTGTGAGGGCGGTTAGATGTGTGGCAGACGTTGGGTGGAATGCACGGACGGTCAGCTCGGGGGGCAGCAGCTTCGAGACCTCGGTGGAGATCAACTCCTGGGGGAACATGAGGTCGAGCTGGGATGTAGTGATGGTCAACATGCTTAGTTTTCTGAGTGTAGAACAGGCCAAGGAGAGTAGGTATGTAGGCAAGGGAAAGACGTTGGTTAGCATTGCTTTGCGGCCGTTTCGCGTTTTATTCGGCCCTATAACTTGTTAAGAACACAGCCACTACTACGGTGCTTTAAGCAGCGCCGGCGCGCTTCGGTGCGCCCTGCCCGAACTTGGACCTGATTTCTTCCCCAAGAGGCTTCCCACTGCCCTCTTTGCGTCTCCAAAGCGAGAGCGTCCCTCCCTGACGCACCAGGCTCAACGGCACACCCTCCCCCTGCTCGCGCACCGCTTTGAATATCGCCTTGAGCAAGTTCTTCAACTTTCCCAGAGTCCCCTCCATCATCTCTGCATAAGGCTTCATCTCGTCGCCCGTGAGCGAAATCTTCTCGACAGGCTCAAAGGCCCCTCTGCTGTGCTTTGCCATATAGAGCCATGCTGTCTGCGACAGAAATAACTGGGGATAGATCTCCTTCCAGTTTGGCTCCCGATGCATCGACCTCGTTTTCACCTCGATCAAGTCAGACTGAGGGACGAGTGAACTTGCGGTGCGCTTGATGTTGAGCCCGGTAGGGGATTCAGACGTCGGCTCGTCCAGCTTGGCTGTCTTCTCTGCTTTGCCTCCGAGACTCAGTGACGAGAACGAGGCGAGGAAATCGTCCTCGTCATTCTTCTTCGGCTCTATGCAGGCATCCGCCGTGAAACCGACCAAGATGTTCAAACTCCCAAATTTCTGCACGACCCGTTCATCGACACCTGGCGCATTCGAGATCACGATCACGACTCACGTAGGTGATGATGCGGTGGTGATCCAGCATTTCCTCGCAGCCCGACGGGACTCTGGTGGCTGCCTTGAGATACTCGTTGCCATAGCCAGTGTTCTGCCCGGCGACCGCCGTATTCTCCTCTTGTCGCGTAAACAAACACGTATTGCCCGCCAAATCGACATCGATCCGAAAGTTGTCATCGATTTCCATGTTGTCGATGTATCGGAGCAACTTGCGGAGGCCATTGCGATCGGTGACGAGGTCGAGTTCCTTGTACGCAAAGTCGTCGTGCATCGCATCAATCGCAGCAAAGAGGGGCAACATTGGGGAGTGGTTGACCATCTTTGATGCGTTATGATGGATCTGCTGGATCCCCGCGTCGAGCGGCACTTGTTCCACCGGTGCACGCTCGTCCGCCCAGATCCAGGGGGAGCCTTATCGATATATGTGAGGGATGTGGCGGTACGCGTGCTTGGACTTACCTGGGACGACGATGGTGGGGACCGGCGCATCGATCCACGAATAAGACGCTACAGGTTTAACGCGGCGCAACCGAACGAGCTCCGAGGCGTATCCTGCGGAGTCGGCCGACAGCGTCGCCACTCGTTCTTCGAGGTCCTTTAAAACAAAGGCAGCATCTGAAGAAATGCGACCTGTCACTGTTTGGCGATTGCGGTAGTCTGGCTTTCCCCTTTGTGGGCGCCATTTTTCGTCCCGCGTGTATGCTGCCATGGTTGATGGGGTGTGTTCAAGGGCTTATCCGTTGGGTTGGCTACTTCTTATAGTACAAGATTATACCCCCTTTAAGGATGGCGCGGATCGTTGTGGGTGCAGAGAGAACGTCTACTATTTTTTAATCTCGAAGTATTAGGTCTGGCTTAGGGAGACTAGAAAACGTCCATACAGGAGATACATACAGATAGGTCAAGGGACTACTCCTTACTTCATAAAGATAATAAACTTGCAATTGTGGCGATCCACACATCCTCGCCAGCGAGTAGACATACAGCCTGAGAACGAACCAAAAAAGGGAAACCTCATTCCTCCTGCGTCGGCGGCATCCCTCGGAACGCAGCCCCACCAGCCCTCACGCCATCGATGCTCGGCCGCGGCCGGAAACTCTCCCGCTTGATCCGACCACCCTTGTCCAAGCTCGACGTCCGCGCCATGCTCGATGCCATCGAACTCGCAGCATACGATTTCGTCGCGCTGGCGTGACGGTGTAAGTTTACACCAGAGCTCGTTACAGCCCGTGACGTCGTACGCTGCGTCGTCGATGGTGCGCGACCCCATCCTAGCGAAGCGTATCCTGACGCATGTTTCGACCGTGTCGTGACGTGCGAGACGGGCGGCGCTTGAACAGTCGATCTCGGTAGTCCAGAAGCGGGCCCACTCGGCGTACGCCCTTTTGCTGGGGATGAGCTCCGCATAGGCTTGGCACGGCCATCCGCAAGCTTTTGTCGTTTTGTCGTGGTCTGGGACATCGACGACCCTGATCTCACCGCTGGCGTGACAGCGCCGGGAGGTGCGTTGTGTGTCTTTCCAGGGACATAACCAGCTTTGCTGGCGTTACCAGTAGGTTCTAAGCTGCGACTACGTGTCACAGGGCCAGTGGGTTTGCTCCCATTGAGTGCTTGCATTGAGTATTGCGATGTGACTGTCTTCTTCTTGTTCTCTTGTTCGTTCGCAGATACATTCTCCATCAGAATCTGGAGCATACTTTCTCCATGCACCAGGAAGGGGCGGCCATTGGCCTGCTCCCATGCGGGAAGGGACGACAGCAATTGCTGTTCCAGCTACACACCGAGTGATTAAACAGGCGACGAACGACTGTGGGACCCAAGAACGAACCTTTGGTTTCTCTTTGCCTACCCGCTTCCTCATCTTCTCTTCTCTTAGTAGCCTCCCCGGATCTCTGCCGCGGCCGAGGAGTCGCGTCTGATCTCCAGCAGCCCGCTCCAACTCCTTCTCCTCTTCACATATGTCAAAGTATTTCTTTATAGATGCCAACATGGGCGTCTTGAGCCTGACCTCCGCTTTGAGCCGCGCAATTTCGTGTTCGTGCTGGCTCAGCAGATCTTCCGTGTGTTCATCTGTGTGTGGAGCATGAACTCCATCCCGGTGGCAAAGTCTTCTGGGAGGGTACCTACCATCCGCAAAAGCAGCAAAGTCTGCACGCTCATCCTCTCCGGTCATCAATTCATTCCACAGCGATTCGATCTCGGACCGGGCGTTCCAAATGAACTCTCCCATTCGTTCCCTCTTTAGGTCAATCATGCGCTCTAGTTCTTCCTCGTATGCTTGGATAACCTGGGGAGTCGTCCCGCGATTCGCCTGCAGACGACACGCGTCAATGAATACCGAGACCTGGATCGACGTGACTCACATCAACGAATGCGTCCATTGCCCCATCATCCACTCCCATTCTTCTCCAGAGCGATTCCAGTTGATCGTACATGGCTTGAATATGAGACTCTCTTCGTCTCTTCAACTCCGCCAACTCAGAGCATCGCTGCTCTGCATATAACATCATCTTCTGGGTTGGTTCGACCGCAAGCGAACTAAGAAGGGTAGCAGGAAGAGGATCGGGCGTCGATGAGGAGTCCAGAAGTTGCACGAAACGAGAAAATGCATGATGGAATTCCCGCACGGGATCTGAACTGAGTTCGGGTGGTGATGTTGGGGTCGGAGAAGCTGAACGGAAGAGAAGCCTGGTGTCGGATTTACCTTGACACGAAGGGGTAGGCGTCCCGGTCGATTCGAGAAAAGGATCTGCACTTGGAGCTCGTAGGCTGCTGGAAGAAGATGAACGGGGGAGTACGTAGGCGGGAACTGCTAGTGTTGAGGAAGAAGCGACAGGTAGAGCTGGCGCATCATCAATTTCTGGTGGGTCAATACCAAGTTCTGTGTGTAACCAATCCATTTGGAGGAATACATCCCCAAGCAGGCCGAGACGTTTCGTCTAAATAAGGACATTTTAGTGAACATGGTTATTCTCCCCAAACATGGAATATGAAGCCAGGTAAATATGATGAATTGGATCTTAAGAACTTAAGGCGAGCACCATGGAATTAACAATCCATCGTGAATTTCGATGGAAGTTGTTCCTGAGTTCAAACATCCACCACGCAAAAGGTCGCGAGACGTGATCGTCACATTTGCACAGAGATATACAACTCGGACGACCACCTACTGTTCGTTGCGCAGAGCACCGCCGCACGGAAACTATGAACATGCAAACATGGAGATCAACTCACCATTTCGCCTTTCCCTCGTACCAGCTCCTTCTCCAGTTTGGAGAAACGCTCAGGCATGACGTCCCGAAGGGCATTGGGATTATTGGAATCCTCCTCGGCCGAAACGGTCGGTCGAAGGATATCAGTAGTAAAATAACTCGATCCCAAACGTCGCGCAAGGGCGTTCAGTCGATTCGTCAACGTCGTCAGTTGCTCGAGCTTGGTGTGGTAAATCTAATCCCGATGTTCGACACGTCATATCCTCGACACCGATAACACCCATCGACGCACCTGTCGCAACCGTTCTTGACACTCCATGGCACGTTCATGCCGCCGCGGTAGGACCTTTTCCGACTTGATCTCGTTGAGTGACCCGGCGACTTTTGCGTTCGTTCCCAACGCGCGCGCGTATCGCGAACATCCGATTTCCACCTCTTCGCATTTGGCCTCCCATTCTTCCACTTGCTTCTTGCGCACGTCGATTTGTGATTCTACTGCTCGAGTCAGGTTGTGCTGTAGTTCTTCGAGCTCGTCTTCGAGGGCGGTGGCGGGGAGACCGAGTTGGGAATGTAGCTGTGGCAGTAGCTGCGTTTGTGCGTTCAAATGCGTGTGTAATGTCGAAAGGAGCGTGCTCAATGCGAGCGACGAGGAGGAAGCCATGACTTTATGAGTCAAGATCGCGTCTCCATTTCGTGGTTGCAACCAAACCGCGTTTGGCGGTGATCACGTGATCGTTGATATATCACCTGACCCATTCACTGCCACAGCCTCACCACCACGATCAAAGGGAAGAATACATCGGTTATGCTACACAACAATAGATACAGCTGTAGCAGATACAACAGTGCTTTCGAAACTTTCAACCCGAGCTTTCTGCATCGATAACCTTAGATTGTGCAGTAAAATTAGTGGAGGAAATGGGACATCCTTTACCCACTCCATTCAGGTTCTGAATGGTGACTGCAGCAGCATTGAGACGAGCGCTCTGAGATGCAGTGCTGTTATCAGTCGGGAACGTAAGGAGGACTGTTGGATTGAGAACCACGTGTCCAGCACGGATGTTCACAGTGAGATTCTAGGTGGAGAGATCAGCGGATTGACGGGGAAGAACCCAGAAGGTAGATCTCTCACCGAGATGTAGTGTGCCTGGTCTGGCGGGCACTGGCATGGTATGAGGATTGGTTTCCCATCTGTACCGTTCACAGCTCCATCACAGTTTCCAGTACCTTGAAGACGCTCCTTGAGTTTCGCGATCTCTATATACAACTGTCACACGCACCATCGGGGTTGATACCAGACTGCCATCCCAGTGGTGGCGCAAGAGCAGAAATCTGTGCATCTGTTGGGGTGGTAGTGTTGCCAGATGACAGTGTCGTAGATGTGATGTTTGTAATGGGTGAGGGTGAGGGTGATGCAGTCTGAGCCGGTGTTGTAGCTGGGACACTTGGAGTAGCAGAACATGTGCTCGCTCGACTAGTGCCAATGGGGGGGCTGGAAGCGACTGGAGCAGAAGGGGAAACTGTAGGCGTATTGGTGGAGGATGTAGTATTCGATGTCTCCGCTTCGATGGCTTTCTGTTGTGCAGAAAAAGTGGTCGACGAGATGGGACATCCAACACCTGGACCTTCTAGATTCTGTAAGGTGACGGCGGCGGCATTCAGACGGGCAAGTTGGGAAACAGTGCTATTGTCCGTCGGGAAGGTTAACTTGACAGTAGGGTTCGTGGTGACGAACCCAGCTGCGACATTCTTATTGAGAGCCTGGAAGGGTGTTATTAGAACTATGTACTGAAAGTATGAATCCATTTATGACGAACGGTAAGAAAGAATGTCGAGTTCGGGGGACATTGACAAGGCACCAGAATAGGTTTTCCATTGGTACCATTCACGGCTCCATCACAGTTTCCTGTGCCTAGAAAGCGACGCGTGATGTCTATCCAAAGTTGTCATAAATGAGTGGGGGTTGCTGACCATCAGGGTTGATTCCGGCCTGCCACCCGAACGAGGGGACAAGAGCAGGGTCTACATCTCTCTTGCGCTGATGATTTCCATTCAATGGAAAGGATGCAACGGCGTGACTGCAGCAAAAGACAGCGAGGGTCTTAAGGAATAACATGACTTGACGAATTAAACGTGTACAATGGTACTTCAGGTTGATATTAGCGGTATCGATATCGAAAACAATCGAGAAAGAGAGTGTAGGTGTACAAGTCGCCAGCGAAGTGCGGGAAAGAGATGGGTATCAGAGGGGATGCTCGAGGAGTTGCCGCCGTCGCTCCGCATTTAAATAACGCATGTCCATTGTCTTCGAAAGAGGCAGGTCAGATAACATGGCTCAGCCGGGGAAGGTGATTCCTCAACCTGTAAATACTTTCCAACACGATGTAGTGACGGGAAATTTCATCCGAACTTGAAGCGTACCTCGAGACGAAATGCCAGAGACAGCAACAAGGACAATGACTTGAATATGACACAATAGCGTCGTGGCAACAGCCATAGTCCTCGTGTTGTTGAGAATCCTGGTATTTCTTATTCAGATTCTTATCCTGATACCAGATTCTAGAGCGGTCTATGACCTTATCTTTACGCTATTCATATTACTCACCTTATCAAGATAAGTTATC
>JBBPSD010000259.1:0-34304 GCA_038093415.1 Xerocomellus chrysenteron | reverse complement strand
ACCTGGCTGATATCTGACTGTAAAACACACATAACCATCATCGACAAATAAGGGCATAAGAAAAGGAGAACAAACCTCGTACGAGATAGCAAAGGCGGTACCCGCAGCCATGGACTCATTCTGGGTATGGACTAATCGAGCAGGCCCCTTCAGATATCCGCGACAGCCCAGGCGAACGTGAAGGTGAACTCACGGTTTGGCGAAGGGAGGCAGCCACTGTCAGTTGGTTGAAGTCCGCCTAAATTAGTTATACTATAAGGGTCGGGATGAGTCTTTCCGTCTCCCCACTCGGTTAGAGCGGAATTAGGGTCAAGTGAGGTGAAGGCACGATTCCCTGCCATCTCCATCGTGAAGGATCCCCCAGCTTGACTTGAGAGTCAAAAAATGGCAGCCAAAAAACGTTAAGGTAAGTTCGTAAGGATTTGCGTTCAAGTGATGCACGAAAAAATGATCGCACAGTTCTAAAAATACACCTTCATCGGGTGGAAACTCGTCGCACTACCAAGTCGTGATGAACGTAAGAGTGCACTTTGAAGTGATTAGAAATTACCCCATTACTGTGGTGGAACCAGAAGTCGGTGTACGTCAAGTTCCAAAGCGGCTGTACTGGTGCATTGTTGTTGAGATTGACTATGGTAGGATCCGTTCCCTGCCAAAGCACAGATACAAATAAAGTGTAAGCTGGGGAATTACAGTATGAAGGATGCTAAATCACATTGATACAGTACATCGCCTTGTGAAATGGAGCCATGTGCGCATTGGCGAGACAAGCTAGGGCGATAGAGGCCCATACCCCGACTTTGAGTGAATGCGTGGGCATTGCTTGGACGATTTGAGGGACGGGGATTTCGAAGATTTTCGATCAAGAACCAGCGTGATCGGAAGAAAACGAATGATATGATATCTGCGAATCAGAAGAAATGAATGGGCAAGTCTGGAACTATTGCAGTGCGTCCATGCTTCTGAGATTTATAGGCCCTATAGGAACTGTGAATACCCTGATACAATGGAGACCTCCGAAAATCATAGCAGAAGACATCGCATGCCCTGTGGAGACAGTAACGATAGCATTACATTACCGCGAACCGAGCCGAAACTTCAATTTTCCAAGCGGAATGAAGCTTTCCAAGGCACATTTGCCTCGTCGCATGGGAACTTGGAATAAGCATCCAAGCCTCTGGAAGCGCATGACGTCGAACGCCATCCTACCAGGTTGTCTTGGATACAGAGAGGGCTGTAAGGATGAGCATGCTGTCATACCTGACATACAAACTTAGAGATTAGTAAAGGGGCGTCATTTTGATAGAGATGTCACTGCTTGTCAGCTCAACTGTTTCGAATGAACAAATTCTGCTGGTCAAGCCTCCGAAAGCGCAGGTGACTTGAAAAAATACCTACAATTGCGTGCGGCGTGCACGCAATCTCCGGAACCAAGGCGAACAACCAACGAAAGCTTCGCGGGAGCTACCGTGCGGGCAGGTAGCATCGATTAGGTGGAAGGGAGTGTGGCAGTGGGTAGTATTGTCACGGTGACAGAAACGAGGGTTCAAACGTTCACAAGGATCATCATCAGCGATCATCGGTGGGCTACATATGAAACTCACGTGCGTGTTGATATACTCGAATGTATGATCGATTGATTAACTTAAAGATGCTACATACTTGAGTACAGAGACGTGCAGCAGTTCCCAAAAATGCACATGTTGTGACCTTGCTCAGGCTGTACATTTTTGCAGTTCCAATGACTTGGAGTCATTCGTTGAGGCAACAGCCTGTTGTGAGAGCTAGCCCGAAGTACACTCGGCGGTCGTCACGGAGTGATAGAATGCTGGGGAGAAAGAGAAAGCGAGACCTGGAATGGATACAGTGCGATGTAGTCACGAAATACAATATGTGAACTGGACGGGACGAAATGATAATGAATTATAATGATAATCTGACACCTGTGACACACTACATGGGGAACAAATTTGCAAAGAGCATCCACCCCACCAATCAAAAATGCGACCGCATCCCAGTGTTTTACCTATACATCCTAATGTTATAATTCGAGCGGTTAGAAATATACAGTAATTCATTATGGTAATTCATTGAAATCACCCCTTGGGCCAGGGAACTGCGTAGATGAGCAGAAAAGGGAGGGGGGAGGTGTTGAAGTTAATTGTTACAACCTCAGGTGTGCATTGACACTTATCATGATGACCAGAAGCTGGAAACGAGATTTCGACTCAATAAGGCTGCAGGTGGGCTGACAGCGCGGGAACGACTTGAAAAGTGTGTTCTGGCCTGGAAGCACGGTGACCAGGGGTCGAGATGTCACGCGGTCACGACCTAGACTCCTCGTCCTGGTTTCTTTCCCTCCGACCCTCGCAGGCCCTGCACGGGAGTGATTTTCACTGTTCAGGCCTCAGGGATCCACTTAAAATTATAAACTGCAAACTGACCACACATCCATTAGGGACTCGGATCTGTATCTGATGATTTGCTCTGCTTAGTGCTAGGTCACCTCGCGGATCTGCCTGCCTTGGCCAGGGCTTGCTCTTGGCTTTGGAAGCCCCTCGAGCCAGCGCGCGAGGTGTTTTCGCTAACATGCCTCGTGCTGGCCTGCTAGTGATAAGAAAGCTTCTGACGCTACGACGGACGCTGCGGGTGGCCGATCGGAATGAATGCGGCCCAGCGGAAGAAATCGAAGCTCCTTCGAAGAGCCACAGTCGGACCCGGCGTAAAGCCACAAAGCCATGCTGTAATGGCGTCACCTTAGCCATGAACGTTTGATTCAGAACATGGCGATCCGATGGCATTCCCAGATGCGACCGTGATCAGTAATGATTGGCTACTCGGTCTTTGAAAATCGCAAATAGTATGTAGTACGTTACTTCTACGCCAAGCGACGGTTGTCTCTCTTATCGTGCAACTACTAGTATAGCTAAGGATCGTTGATCATATCTCCGTCATCTAGTATCTGGAGAAACACGGGCGCGCCGTGGTAAGCCAGAACTGAGCCGCGTATGGATTACCATATCCATGAATATGGCGACCCGATCATATTCCCAGTTGTTGCACGACCCGCCGGGGTATGTGTGATAGCTGTTTACAAATTTGTTCAGTCGCTTCATCGTTGGGTCGCCATCGCCCCCCCCAGTATCCATATCCACCAGTTCATACAACACCAATTACTCATCAAGAGATCTAATCAAACAACTGTTCGAGGAAGATTTTCCCCTGTTATAAGGGTGTGAAGCTGTGGTACCGATCAGCGTCATCAAGTCATATCGCTCATACTCCCAACGGTTTCTTGCAGTTGAATCGAGCAATTTTCATCATCACTTCTGCCAGTGTATGATCACCGGGTCGGTTCGTGCAATCAGCGGTGAATTGGATGCCTAATCAGATGCGTGAATGGGGGCTGCTGTGGGATAGATGTTGGTGGGGGGAGGAATGTGAATGTAACAGTGATTGTGGCCGAGGGGGCTGAACGTTCAATATTCAATGTTCAGCGTTCAACAACGAGCGAAAGAGTCAATCATCGACGAGCACCGACAGTAGCCCTGCCCTGACTAATGCTCGAAGCGATCGGGGCCGTTTTCCTGTTTCCGTCTGAAGTGTGAGTCATGCGAGTCTTCTCGACATGTGGTCATCAGTTGGTGCATCATGATAGCACGTAAACTTGGCCTTGATAAAATTACGGTTACTCTGTGAACGCCACCTTCGCGGGTAGCCTCTCAATGGGCTGGCCGCTGGTCATGGCGTGTTGCCATCATGTTTTCAAACACTGCATGACGCCGAGTTGGCAGAGATTTCTGAAGGGGAGTTGATGACCGACCAGGGAAACGGACCGCATTGTATACGAATGAAAATTCGGGCTAGTACAGAGAAACAACACGGAGACTTGAAAGGAAAGTAGTAGTAGCTATTTAATTTAAATTTAAATCAAAAGACCATACGCGAACAATGATCTCAGATCAGAACCGTTATGTTCATGGCATGGATCATGATGGCGGCTTTTTCGCGGGCCACTTAGCCCCCTGGCCATGCGGGGCAGGATGAGTCCGCCAGTACTCGGCTCTTCAAACGTAATCACCAAGCTCGGGACTTGAAAAAATGTACTGAAAAGCTCTTCAATTTTCCCTTTTCGTCGGCTCCGATCAGAGCTTCCACATGTCTTCACAGACACTGTATGAACGCTGAGCGCTGAATGCTGCTGTTCGGAAGCCGTCCTTTTCATAAAGCTATGTATCTTGACAGCGGCGAGCGGGTCGCCGTAGAAGGTCTCACGATCATCAAGGACATCCGTACCGAGCAAGAAGCCATTAAGAAGCCATCACGATCGCGTTGAGGACGGCATGCTTCTCTTATTTTCTCTTCCAACTCGGATTGGCACCCGGCAACTCCATGAAGTAATATTAATTGTGATGTGGACCGTATAAGACCTGGTAACAACTCGAAAACTTTCATCATCGCCGCTCACGATGGCGCTCGTGCAATGTCGCGACAGCGATGGATGGCAGTGGACCTCCCGGCTGAGAGACTTTGACTTGTCCCTCTGTGCCGGAGAAGGCATCGTGCTCACCTCATTTCTTGTCATTCTGGTTATCGCCGCCCTCGTACGCTTCTGTCTGCTGTCGTATGCTCCCCGGCGTGACATCTCCTGCAACAGCCGCTGGCGACTCTGGGCAAAGCTTGTGGGTGTGGTTCGTTCGTTTCTTGCCCCCACTAATCTCCAAGGTTTTAGACATTCCTTGGCGTTGCGTTTTTGACCAGTCTGGTCAACCTTACATTCGTTCTTGCCGACCAGATCAATACAGCCGTTGAACTGCCTCATGCACTTGAGCCTCTCGCGCTCCTCCTCGCCCTGTGCTTGACCCATTTCAACCATCTCCGAACACGGTCTTCCTCATCCATCCTCTTACTTTTCTGGCCTTGCTACGCCATCGCCCTGTCTGTTTGGACACGGTCTTATGTGCAAACATTTCCCGTTACACCCCTCGTTCCTTTGAAATGGGCTGTTGCCTTTCTTGGGTTGCTTTCCTTTGTACTCGAATGCATCTCTCCTGACGATACCCCTGATTCAAATACCGAAAACCCGACACTTACGGCCAACATATTCAGCATGTGGTCATTTGCTTGGCTGACTCCTCTCTTGCGCAAAGGATCTCAGGTCGTCATCACTGAGGATGATCTGCCGGCACTCGTTCCCCGTGACGAGTCTGCCAATCTTGGAAACGATCTTCAATGTGCTATCGAGAAACAGTGAGTACGATCGGACACTGGTAAAGCACCGCCTGATCCCCCCAGCTCCGGGTTATGTACTGCCCTCTTTATTGCCTATGGCGGTCCCTTTCTCGGTGCTGGACTGCTCAAGCTCTTTCAGGACAGCTTGGCCTTCGCCCAACCCATTCTCTTGCGTACCCTCTTATCCCATATCTCTGAATACAAGGACAACAAGCAAACTGGCCTCATAGCCAGTGCCACTCCCCTCTTAGGTTACACTGTCGCTATCCTCATGTTTACCTCGTCCATGGTCCAAACCATCCTCCTTCACCAGGTAATGCGAGATCCCGCATACCACTGTTTCGTGGCTCAACGACATATACTTTCCAGCATTTTCAGATCTGTGCCAAGACTGGCATGCGTGTGCGTGCCGGGCTTGTCACGGCCATATACAAAAAGTCACTCGTTCTCTCCAGTGATGAATGTGGTCGTGCCACTGGTGATATTGTCAACTTGATGTCAGTCGATGCGACTAGGTTACAGGATTTTTGCTCCATTGGTCTCATGGCCATCTCGGGACCCTACCAGGTATGCGACTCCCCCGTTTCGAACCAACCCTAGATCCTGACTTTAGTGTCTTGTGTTCAGCTTATCCTTGCGTTCGTTTCATTGTATAACCTCCTTGGATGGTCCGCGTTCGTTGGTGTGATTATCATGTTCTTTTCCATACCCTTGAACACGTTCATCGCCGGAATGCTCAAAAATATGCAAGAGCAACAAATGAGGAACCGAGATAAGCGTACCAGGTTGATGAGCGAGCTTCTCGCCAATATCAAGAGGTGAGCGCACTGTCCTGCCAATGCAACAACGTACGCTGATGTCCCGGAAAGTATCAAGTTTTATGCATGGGAATATGCGTTCCTTCGTCGAGTTTTGCACGTCCGCAACGATTTGGAGCTGAGGATGCTTCGAAAGATTGGTATCGTCTCAACGGCGAGCATGACCCTCTGGAATGGTATTCCGTGTATGTGTTTTAGCTCTCGGTACTCTCCCTTATGCTCACTGTGCGATAGTGATCGTCTCATTCAGCTCTTTTGCAACCGCAGCAGTGTTCTCGGAAACACCACTTACTGCCGATGTGATCTTCCCTGCTATCTCCCTCTTCATGCTTCTTTCACTCCCTCTTGCACTGGTACGCAAAAATAAAACATCTCTGATCGAATTGCTGTTACTCACCTCTTGTCCTGTATTCAGTTCAGTCAAGTGATGTCCACCATCATGGAGGCCCTAGTTTCTGTCAACCGTCTCTCCGACTTCCTGCGCGCTGAAGAACTCCAAAAGGATGCTGTGACGCGGATCGAGAAGCATCCATCCTGTATAGGCGAAGAGGTTTTGTCGATCAAGGGTGGTGATTTCCAGTGGGCCAAAAACGGCATTCAGCCTACGCTTGAGGGAATTGATTTGACAGTCCGGAAAGGTGAGTTGGTAGGAATCCTTGGGAGGGTTGGGGCCGGTAAAGTGAGTATGTTGCTCGACTAGGACTCTTGTGTATCGATGACATTTGGGTGATGACCATAGAGCAGTCTGCTATCTGCCATCATTGGTGACATGCGGAAGACGGAAGGGGAAGTAGTGTTGTCCGGTAGCGTAGCATATGCCGCGCAGAATCCTTGGTGTGTCAAGCTCTAGCTATCGACGTTGAACTTACTCACCCACGCTAGGATTTTGACCGCCACTGTCCGCGACAACATTTTGTTCTCGCACGAATACGACGCGTCGTTTTATGATCTCGTTCTTGAAGGTGCATACCGCGATATTTCGACACGAATGTCTTTTTCCTCACCATTAGCGCTCAGCTTGTGCGTTGAAGGCTGATCTAGCAGTACTCCCCCAAGGTGATATGACTGAAGTCGGCGAAAAAGGTGAGCTTCTGATGGAAGTTCCTTGTGAGTATTTAACCAAAATGTTTTCGTGCAGGCATCACTGTAGGTTTCCTTTGTCGTTGGTAACCCCGCGTTTCTCATTCACCATTCCAGTTGAGTGGCGGACAACGCGCTCGCGTTGCACTTGCGCGCGCTGTGTATGCCAGAGCCGATCTGTGAGTTAGTTACTGTAAAGTCGTTCCCACGTGCTAACTCGCCTGTAGGGTCCTCCTTGACGATGTCTTGGCTGCGGTCGATTCTCATGTTGCTCGCCACGTTTTCGGTGTGCTGGTCGTCATCTTGTTCACAACACCATTTAACATTGTGTCTTCTTCAGAAAACGTTATCGGTCCTCAAGGTCTTCTTGCTACCAAAGCTAGAATTCTCGTTACGAACAGCATTGCATATCTCGGGGGTTTTGACCAGATCGCATACATGCGGCGTGGTATCATCCTTGAGTGCGGATCATATCACCAGCTCATCATGACCCTCGATGGCGCGATTCGTAATATGGTGTAAGTAGCATCACAAGCGTGTTTCAGGTGGTTTAAATGCTCCGTTGCAGTAAAACCCACGCTGCAAGTGGTTCTTCGTCCGGTGAAACGAGCGGAACAGCTACACCATCCGGGTCAAGTGGAAGCGGTAGCACCACACCGAAGACGCTCGTCGCAGAGTCCGACACATATGAGAAACTCGAGCGGCGCCCAAGCTTCTGCAAAGCGGTAATCGCCCCTCTTCCTCCCGGCCGCGAGTCAATGAGTTCCGGGTTGTCGAAGGAGCAGAGCGAGCATGGGCGCGTGAAGAAAAAGGTCTATATTCAGTACCTCCAGGCTGCATCCAAGACGGGCTTTTGTTTCTTTGTGCTCGTAACTGTCCTGGGGCAGGCGGTGTCGGTCATGTCCACGATGATGCTCCGTTTCTGGGGTGAGAGAAACAGCGAATCAGGAGCGAATGCTGGGTTGGCGGATCCATATCTGCTTGGATATGGGTTCTTGAGCTTGGCATCGATCGTGTTGTGTGCGGCTGCCGGATTGCTGATTATTGTATTGTGTGCGCTGAGGAGTTCCAAGTATTTGCACGATTCGGTGCGTTAGCCAAGTCTTGGCGGGGAAAGAGCTAACGCATTTGTTGGTAGATGTTAGACTCAATCATGAGGGCGCCATTGAGCTTTTTCGAAATAACGCCCATCGGAAGGTATGGTGGTCTTTTGATTATCTGCTTGATGAGACGAACTGTAATTGACCGGAGAACGTAGGATCTTGAACTTGTTCTCACGTGATATCTATGTCGTTGACTTGGTTCTGGGGAACGTGAGCACCTACTCACGAAGCAGCTCTCGCCCCGGTTAACATCGCCCCTAGGCCATCTATAATCTGATTAAGACTTGTGCCTCATGTGGATCCATTCTTTTGGTCATCAGCTTCAGTTTCCCTCCTTTCCTCTTCGCCGTCATTCCTCTGGCATGGTTCTATACCCGGGTGACTGCGTAAGACATCCGATTAGTGTTTTGTCCACATCTGATCCGCGTCTCATCAGTTACTACCTCTCGACCTCGCGTGAACTCCAGCGCCTTGACGCCGTCTCCAAGTCACCCATCTTTGCTTGGTTCTCCGAGTCCCTGTCGGGCCTCTCCACCATCCGAGCATACGGTCAAAGAGCCATCTTCATCGCACACAACGCGCGCCGGATCGACCGAAACCAAATGTGCTACCTTGCCAATTTCTCCGTCGACCGATGGCTCTCCGTCCGTTTGGAATGCGTTGGTTCGTTAATCATCTTGTTTACTGCGATCTTGGCTGTTGCTGCCACGGCGACCGGCAACGTGGATGTTGGCCTTGTCGGACTAGTTCTATCCTACGCATTGAGCGCGACGGGCTCTCTGGTGAGTACAGTCGTCCACTTGCGTGCGTTGTCCGTTGCTGAAGGTGGGCCGCGTAAGAACTGGCTCGTGCGTTTGGCGAGCCAGATCGAGCGGGACATTGTCAGCGTGGAACGCATCGTCCATTATACCAACGAACTACCTTCGGAGGCACCCCGCGAACTGTTAGACAGCAGGCCGCCTGCGGGTTGGCCCGGTGCTGGCGAGGTGAAGTTCCGGTAGGTCATGTCCTGTTGGTGTGCTGGGTTGAGGTACCCACGTAGCGTACAGTGAGTATTCGATGAAATACCGACCCAAATTGGACCCAGTGTTGAAGGATATTTCGCTGACGATCGTATGTATCCCTTCCTCGGTGTATCTCGCTTTCGTTCTGATGTTCCTTCGATCAGAAACCAAAGGAGAAGATTGGGATCGTTGGAAGGACAGGTGCTGGAAAGTCGTCGGTGGGTTTGCTTGCCCGCTGTGGGTTCATCGCTCCTTCTGACCCTTATACGACAGCTGCTCCTTGCGCTGTTCCGCATCTTGGAGGCGACTTCTGGAAATATTTTCATCGATGGCGTGGACATTAGTACGATCGGGTTGCATGACTGTATGTCCATCGAGCAGTATTCCATAGCACCACACTGACTGGCGTATCCCTATCGACAGTGCGATCGGTGATCTCCATCGTTCCTCAGAGCGCAGACATGTTCGAAGGTACGCTGCGAGAGAACATCGATCCCATCGGCGAGCACGACGATGTGGACATTTGGGCTGCGCTCGAACATGTGCGTCATCCATTTCTCACCACACGTCTATGACGTTTGCTCGCTTCCGTCCGACTGACTTCACGTCGACTCATCGTTCCCCAGGCTCATCTGAAGTCGTACGTGGAGAGTCTTCCAGAGGGACTCGATGCGCCCGTTCGAGAGGGCGGATCATCATTGTCGGCTGGGCAACGGCAACTATTGTGTTTTGCACGGGCGCTGTTGAGAAAGGTAAGCGGCTGCTCGGCTTGAGAGCGCTTCGCTGACGAGCTGCGCCTTGCGTGTCTGCGTAATAGTCCAAGGTACTCGTCCTCGATGAAGGTGAGTTCGGGCAGGCCCTCGTTTCAGGCTCGCGATGTGGTATTGACAGAGCCCTACGTGGTCATCGGTACTTATAGCGACGTCGGCCGTTGATTTGGACACGGACGCTGCGATTCAAGAGATCATTCGGGGACCCTTGTTCCGTGATGTCACCATTTTGACGATTGCGTACGTCATGAATCGAGAGAGAGAAAATGGATCACGGCTGACTCCGTTTTCAGACACCGATTAAACACGATCATCGAATCGGACCGCGTGCTAGTGCTTGATTACGGCTGCGTAGCAGAATTTGATGCCCCAGAGGTGTTGTTGGCGGACAAGACGAGCAGGTTTTATGCGATGGCATTCGAGGCGGGGTTGGTGTACGACGTAGGAGAAGACGTGGTGAAGACGGAGGAGGTAGTGTAAGCGGGGCAATTGGAATGTACGAAGAAGAGGGCGGGCGGACAAAATGAAGGCCAGTTTACCGACGCTCGCCTTCCCCCTTATATATTGTTAACTCTATATACCTTGTTGTGTTCTCGATGTTGCGACAACTGAATGAAGTGGTCGAGGTGATGCTAATCTGCCCTACCGTTTTACCTCGTATTTTTCCCATCCAACCTCGTCAAGTTTGTCTACCTTGCTCAACACCTCTTTTGCGAGACCATCGAGGTAATCTTCCATCGCCGTGAAGAGATGCGGCATACCTGCGCCAAGAATGCGGACAGCAAGCAGGCCTGCGTTCATGCCCCCATTGATCGCGACCGTCGCCACCGGTATACCACGCTGTCGGAAGAGTAAGTATACCGTTCAGTGAACACGTTAAGCAGAAGAAAAGGCGTCCTACCGGCATCTGCACGATGCTATGCAGCGAATCCACCCCATCCAATGCACTCCCCTTGACGGGGACGCCCACTACCGGGACGCTGGTCATCGCCGCTACCATCCCCGGTAGATGCGCCGCGCCGCCTGCGCCAGCCACGATGACCCGCAGCCCGCGCGCCCGTGCACTACGCGCATACGAGACCAACCTGTCCGGCGTACGGTGCGCAGAAACGATCGTGAGCTCGTACGGGATGTGAAAGTGGTCGAGGACGCGCGCAGCAGGAAGGAGCGTGGGGAGGTCCGAGTCGGAACCCATGATGATGCCTACGATCGGGTGTGCGCTCGGGTAGCCACTGCCTGGGACTGGCGAGGGTGGGGCGTATGTATTGATATCTGCTTGCGTGCTAGGAATGGGGAGGGCGGCCAAGAGGGGGCGGAGGCGCGCGCGCAGGTCGGCATCGGTATCCGCGACGAGGGTGACGTGCCCCATTTTTCGGCCCGACCGACATTCGGATTTACCATACAAGTGGGTAGTGCAGCCGGGGGTGGTGAGCGCGGTGGCAGTAAAGGCTTGGATGGGGTCCATGGAGGTGGAACTCCCGATGATGTTGAGCATCACGGCGGAGGGGACTTTGAGCGCGGTGCTTCCAAGGGGCAGCCCGAGGATTGCACGGAGGTGATTCTCGTATTGGGAGGTATTACAGGCTTCGATAGTGTAGTGCCCCGAGTTATGAGGGCGGGGGGCGATTTCGTTGATGTATATTGTGCCTGAGGTGATGGTAAGTGAGTGGGCGTCGTCCGAGCGGTTGGCGTGAACGCGATGATGCGCACGTACCGTCTTGCATAAGGAACATCTCGACGCCAAAGACGCCAGCGCCTTGGAGTGTTCGAATCGCAGATTCGGCGACACGCTGTGCACGGGAAGCTACAAGAGGATCGTGGCTTCGGAGGGGAGCGAAGACGAGGTGGCAGATGTTGTCCTTATGGACGGTCTCAACGGCAGGATAGGAAACTACGTCTCCGTCACTGGTACGCACGACCATGACTGCAATTTCCTTGATGAAGGGGACCCATTTTTCGGCGTATAACGGACGGTTCGAGAGCGCCTGCAGTGCCTTTTCTGCTTGATCAAGCGTCTGAACGACAAAGTTACCTCGTCCGTCGTATGCGAGCGTCCGGCTCTTGAGCATAAAAGGAAGGCCGAGCTGGGTGGCGGTAGCTTCTATCGCCTCGATTGTGGGTTCGACTTTGACGAACTCTGAGACGGGATAACCGTTGGTGCGCAAGTACGTTTTCTGCTCAAGCTTGTCCTGGATGACAGCGATCGTGGAGGGGCTGGGATGAATGACGGCCCTCGTCTCTGGTGTCGACTCGATCTCCTTTAACACAGCGACATCAACATGTTCGATCTCCACGGTGATGACGTCGACTTTGCTCGCGAGTTGTCTAATCTTTCCGGGATCGGCAAACGAGCCGTCGATATGGGTGAGCGCGGGCAAACGGGGTGCAATGATTTGTTTTGCTGGTGCAGATTCGCCGACATCAAGGATGATGACGTCGATATTTAGCAGAGAAGCGGGTGCTGCGAGCATGCGCCCGAGCTGGCCACCACCTGTTGAGTTCAAACATGTCAGATAGGCCTTCCGAAGCGGACGTGAGATGGACGTAATGGTCTAGGAGCAGTAGTGAGGACATCGTGGAAACTTTCTAAAGACGAGAAAAAGCTCACGCGCACCAAGGACGCCGACAACCTTGCTGCTCATCGTCGTGGTCGTGGATGGTACTCACAATGTGGAACAGATCACAATTGTTCCGTGCTAGCCGAAAGCACCCGTAGTAATTACGTAAGCAGTTGATCACCACGAAGTCTAAGTAACCAGTGCTGCCGCCGGGCTTCGGATGAGCTCCCAGAGATATATCGATAAATATCCACACCGGCTCGAGTTCTAAGTAGTACATGGGATGGATGCGTACGCATACATGTTCCATCACCACGGCGAGGCCAGCCAGCCGGATGATGCGTGACGCATCTGAGATGACATGATCAGGTGTCCTCGTTTCCACGGGACTATTCCATCCTAACCCAGAAGCCATCCTAGACACGAGGTCAGAAGTATGCATGGATGCTATCATGTTTGCAACACTAACTTGGACATATAATGTAAGATGAGACTTGATGATTGCCTTTTCTACACCCTTTCGTCCGGGAGCCTTGGCCCATTCAGCCGGGGCAAGAGTCTGCACATCCTCCGCAAGGGAGATCGAGGAGAATGCTTGCAAGAGGCGAGTGAGAAAGTAAGACATTTCATTATATGCGAACTGCCAAGGCATCAGAACGTTAGAGCAAAATAACTTCAGCAATAGCATCCCAACCTGTTGACCCATACAAATTCTTGGGCCGGCATTGAATGGAGAAAAGATGAACGGGTTGGGTGTCAAGTATTTCCGAAGGCGCTCATCCAGGAACCGATCCGGGTCGAATTCCTCCGCTGCAAGAGTATGCGTAAGCATCGGAGTTAAGGGGAAGCTGATAACATCCTCACCGTCTGGCCCCCAAAGGTCCTTCCTCCGATGCATGAGGAAGACCGAGTAAACCACGCTGAAACATCTTGTCTCGGTATAGAGATAATAATTCAATCTTTCCTTACCGGATGTTTGCAGGAACGTAGATGGGTTTTACTCCATTAGCAGCGGGCAAAACTACCGGTGAGGTACTCGTTCTACGGGCAATGCGTAAATCCCAAGTTGTGATTGGAAATACAACCAGCCGAACCTACTGTTGAATGGACTAAAGAACAAATCGATCAGTGTTACTTCCTTCGAACTCCAAGACAAGCAGACTTACACCGCGGGATATAGTCGCAGCGTTTCTTCACGGACCTCAAGTTAATGTTTTAGCCAAACAGACCCGGAATGACGTACCGTTGATGACTGCTCTCATATATTTCATTTCACGCAACTGCTCCAATGTAGGACTCCTCGAGTCACCGACCACGGACAGTATCTCCTCGCGAAGTCTGCGGAGCACATCGGGATGCTGAGACAACATCCATATGACAAACGTCAAGGTTCCCGCAGTCTGTCACAGAACGAGTGCACGCGTTAAAATACGTACTGTGTGATTTACCCAAGAGATGTATGCTTACTGTATCACGCCCTGCAATCATAATATTCAGGATTTCGTCTCTAATCATACTTAGATCTGCAGATTTGATAAGCCTGATGTAAACGGAATGTGATATCAAAGCACCCACCTTCCGTGCAGTTGACGAGGTGGTCAAGCAACGTTTCTCCTTCTAAAACCTCCCTGTCGTTTGAGTTTCCCTCGGAAATAGCCTCTTTCAGTGACCTCTTCTTGTCCAATGCTTCTTTCAAGATTGGGTCGATGAACTTGTGGCACACTTCCATGTGCTTCTCGACATGGTCGCTCCAAAACTCGAACAATTTCCAGGACCATCCCAAGCGGGATCGATATGAAGTCAGGATCTGGGCTTGAAGGAATGCATGGGCAAACATGTTAGCAGGGTGGGTCTGAAACGCGACGTCCGCAGCTAGGGGGGAAGTCGGGGGATAAACAAGCCCAACAGAAAGTGAGCAGACGTCCTTCCCAAACAAGAACTCTGTCGCGGAGTCCAGTGTAAATCGAGATATCATATCCTAGATTCACCAGTGAGCGAATGCAGCTAAGCATGCGGGTAGTGTTAGGACCTGGAAATCGACTGGATAACCTTGTCTCAGCCTCGCTTTCATCTGCCCTATGGCATCACCAGCATGTTTGTCAAATATTCCAAAGTCACTGATCCGGTCCCTGTTGAAAAACGGGCGAGTTATTGAGCGATGAAACCTTTAATAGAAGGATATTTCAGTATGTGGTGACATCTATAGTTGCTTGACACACTTCCACACCTCCCCTAAATGATATCAATGAGCACCAAACGGGGCGAGAAAAATTGTTCTCACCGTCGGAATTAAAGACACCATTCCCGAGGAGAGAGTGCGCTGTATCGTAGAACAACGGCCCTGGAATGTCTTGTCAGTGTGACCAGCGCAACGCTTGTAAACGGCTCTACCTTTAGCAAAGGAGTTAAATTGTGTCGCAAGGATTGCCTGGTGATAGTCATGATCAGAGCGCTAATCAAGAGTGGCGGACTTGCCTTGATATGCTCGGGCTCAGATGTAAAAATCTATGTAGCACTCCGTTTGAATGATTGACAGATCGGCGGCGATCAAGATCGACTTGCCTTTTTCTCCCAAAGGATGTTGAGGGTGATCGTATTCCCGTTGGACTTGCAATGTTGTTCAAGTACTTCCCCTGCTGGATGGTGAGCGAGCCATCCGACTTATTTTGTGTGACACATACCCATGTATCCACCGCTGGCGTTTCGGAGGCTTGAAAGAAGCAAATCTAGGCCACCCGGCCATTCACTCGGTACCGATGGCGCGAGGAAAGCACCATTCAACGCAGCTTGACGTCTGTCGCGAAGGTCCATATACAGTAAACTGCAGGCTAGGGCAAACGGCAACGATGCAAGAGATAGAGACGTATAGAGCCATTGGGGTGTGTGCAAGTCAAAGAGGAAGTCGCAGAGCTTGATACCACTGAATGCTAGCGCTGGCGGAACAATTATGCGAGGGACATCGGTAACGATGAGCTTGATGCACTGGCAGGGGCGGAATCTTGGCATGTCAGATTTGCTGAGTGACGGCGAGCAACTTCGACGGAGGATTTCCTTTTTTGCTTAAACTTGCCATGCCTTCCGCGTTCAACTTCCGCATCGACCACTGTGCCATTCGGCGAACTTCTTGCTGCAGGACTCGTCCCTGCAGAACATCTTACAATGGGACCAGGACAACCGAAGCGGACGAGAAAAAGAAACAGAAAACGGGAAAGAAGGGTTGTGTCCGATTCCTCGTCTTCTGAAGAAGCGGCTTCGTCAGACGCGTCGATGCCGAAGAAGACCGTGACAATCCCAGTGCCAGCCAAAACCATCGGAAGAGGCGGATGATGATAAAGACGACGACGTAGTATCTTCTTCGTCCGATGAATCACAGGATGACTCAGACGAGGAAGACATCAAGATATTATGACATATCCATGCCGTCGTCCAGATCTGGACACTCTGAACCTCCTCTACAATCCGACTCGCCCTCTCCGCAACCTAACACGGATATCCCACCTTTCATTCCTCCAAATGCGCTAGAGAGCGAACAAGTTCTCAAGGACAGGTTTCGCAAGTTCTTGGATATGGCATCTATCGCGGAGGGTTTCAAGGACGATCTCGAGGAGATACGTAAGGTGTGTGCCCTGAGGGACACTTGCAGCGTTTCCGGGACTAAGTGCGTTCGTCGGTGGATAGGAACCGAATCTTGGCCCGTAGCGGCTGGCGCTCCTCATAGCGTCCCTTGCTTCCGGTGCCGACGTGTTCTCTTCGAGTTCTGCCGGTGGTTGTGTGAATGAGACGGAAGCTGTATTGGACCAGCTTCCATAGCGCCCCTCTCAACCGCCCCTCTCAACCGAGTACCGTCAAGTTAAAACCTACTCCTTAAAAACGCTACAAGTGCGCACCTTCCGCTAAGACGCTGAAGCTTAAGACTAACGGTCAATGTCAAGACGTAAGTGTATTTTACACGCGATCGCGCATGCTTATCTTGTATTTATATTGTCTCGTATGGCTAGCAGTGTAAGCCAACGCACGCCATCAGAGTGCCACGATGGTGTTTCTCAACATCCTACACCGAACTTGTGTCCGCCGAGTCTCAGAGCGAAGAATGATTCCTAGTCATATGAGGAATGGAAATTGCAATCAGAGTCATACTTGAATGTGGACGCAACAAAGCTGATAGCCAGACTCCAATTAATGTACACTGTCCAAACGAACGATGCTGCATGCTGAAGGTCAGTGAATGTGAATATAGACGTACACCTTCGGATTGGATGTGATAATAAACGCCGCCTCTTTTAGACCACCCACTGCCCCTCACCCCTACAATGCTGTCCAATTCCACACCATCTGTGGGATATCCTCTATACCCATCAGCGGCATCGGGTTCGCTCCCTGTACTCCATAAACTGCATACGTGTTCTTGGAAGCGAGTGCTTCTTGTGCTAGCACGACGTTGGCTACCGGCGTCGAGGTAGGTGCAGCGAGAGACAAGCATTGCGCGCTGTTGGTCGGTGTTGCCGTCGGTGTCTGTGAGATCTGTGACTGTGTTCTGTTGGACCCTGATGGGAATGCGAACCCGTAGTATCCTGGACAGCCGTCCGTTGGGAATCGATACGCGCTGGGTCGATCAAAATCCATGAGATCAGCGCGAAAGCAGATATGAGGCCAGAAATAAACGTACACGTAGACGCTCCGCAGGAACGGCAGCCCGAGCACAACGTTCGGCGGTGCCGTATCATTCATATTCTTGATACCTACGGGACACAACCCGGCAGAAGATCCCCCAGGCGCAGGTCGTAACAAATTGCCTGTGGAATCGATCGGATAATCGACCCCGTTGATCGTTGCCGTCAATGCGACGTACGGCGATTGAGGTGGGCCGGTGGAGCCCGTGGCAGAAGAGTCAGATGTACAGTTGTATTCAAAGAGCCCCTCATCAGGAGTAGGTCCAACAGGTTGCGGGACAGGTCCCGTCGAGTTGGTGCTGTTGAAATAAGTGTCGGCATTGGGAAGCGAAATGGACAAAGCGACTGGAATAAGCAAAATCAACCTCGGATCGATCAGAACGGATAGACGAAAGTATTCTCACAAGAATCGAGTGCAGCACTCAGGATTCCTGTATATGGTACGAATTGGCCATCATAACCCTTCACACCATCGAAGTTGAAGGTGTTGAAATAATCACCCTCGGGATCCGGCGCCTGGTTCAGTTGTACCCAATTGATCGTCCCTTCATAATCACTTGGGTCGAGGGCCCCAATCGTAAGTTTTGGGTTCGCAGAATCGAACCTCATACCAACAACAGGATTGAGGAGAGAAGACGACTCATGCAAGTGGGTGAGGAGATGTTGTGCGATAGAGGTAGTATCAAGCGGATCGAGGAAGAGACCGAGTTGGCCATTCCAGATAATAGTCGCAAAGGATATATTAGAACCGTCAAGTATGTTTACTGTTGAAGGTCGCGAGAGTATTCAACTGTGAATGACCGCACAAGGTGACGAGAGTTGTTCACTTGCCGAAAGGTTGGTTTGTGGCGCTGAATAGGCCTCCGAATCCAATAGTGTCGGAAACCTCCACCCCGCTGAACGACGGGAGGGAGGAGGGCCAAGGAGTGTTGTTCGTCTACGATAAGAAATTGAACCCAACTCAAGGACAAGCCACGCCCATGGTATCAGAAGAGAAAAGTATGGACACACCTTGAACGTTGATGACAAAGATGGATTGAACATGGTTGTCCCAGCGCAGAGGACACAGTCGGACCCGTACGTAGCGAGAACCCCGGATGATACGTCAACCGTGAGGTTCATCTGCTGAGGAGGTGTCCCGACGAGGGCTGACACAGTAGAAGGAACGTAAGCGTCTTCTGTGAGATATGGTGCGACATTCATTGGGAGTGTGGCCCATGCTATATGTGTGAAGCCATGATCGTCAGTAGATGGTTTCAAATTTTACGCGAAGCCTTACTGCCTGAACTCGCCCCTACAACTGAAAGCAAGGACAATGTCGAACTAAGTATGAGTGGCACGGACAACATCCCCGGATGTCGTTCGTTGGAGAAGCCAATAGATGGAAGCACTTTTAAACGCGCAGTACACTCGAATATTTCTTGAATATATGCAAGCAAGCAATGCTGGGTTGTCACGCCAGCGCAGGAACTAGTCAAAAGTAATCAGCCAGACAATCAGGCCCAAGTATTTAGAAGGGCCTGGGGATGAAAGGAGAGTGGGAAATGCTGCCGGGCCTTGCAGTACCACTGGCAGTGGATGGGCCGCCGCCGGCCCATCAGCATCGTGATCCTGACAAGGGATTCTGGTGGCATAACATAACTTGCTGTAGTAGTACAGCCATTTCATGTATGTACAGGATTTTTTTGATGTAATCTCCCCAAATTGATTTGGTATGTGCTGCGGTTCGTGGCAGCTGACTCCTTGCTGTTTATTCACGAATTTTTTCGACAAGTAAAGACAACGGGCTTGTGTCCTGAGTACTTCTGTGACGAGTGCAATTGACCTAATACATGTCATAATAATGGTGGGAGCTGCCGTTATCGATACCCTTACTAACCTCAAATTCCTTCCACTGCGGCAGTGGCGGCCGACTCATCCTCCGACGGAGTGAGGCCATCGGCATGACGCTATTCCACTCGCTTCTGCCGGCAAAGTTGCACTGACCTGACCAGTAGTAGATTGAGCACGCGTGCGCGCCATGATTCCATGATCTGACAGTTTTCTCGATTCTTCTCCGACCTTGTAGCGCCACCTGCGCTCGTTCACCGTTTCAACAGCTCGGTTCTGGCCCTTCATGGTAGAGCCGTCCTACTACCCTCTTAGTCTTGAAGGCACTACTTCACCCTCCCCGGAACAACCTTTCGAAGAGGACCCAGATTCGCACCATCTAGCTGACATAGTGGAAGCGAAAGGCTCTCCGACGGGGTCGCGCTTCATCCCGTTCCTCTCACCTTTGCGTCCTCCATTGTTTAGGAAAGGCCAATCGGCTGGCCGTCCACCTCTATGGCGCTCGATTAGGACACCGCTCAAGATGGCACTCCTACCACTCGTCGCCATTGGTTATCTTGCGTTCTGTTATACTGTTCATGGTAAGGTCATACCAGTCAATACATACGGCCTTTACGCTGTTACACCGCAGCATCTTGGTAGGTGTCATATCTCATCGGTCTCGTGCTTTATTCTTAAAACCTTTTTACACCGAATTCTATAGCTACTATCAAAGGTGGTATCACTTCTATCAGTATCATCGTCATCTCGATAGCGCTCTACCCGATATACGATGTCGTTTGCAACCTAAAGGTGAGCCTGGTGCGTCGGTAAATGAAGTTGCTTATACTTAATGTGTAGAGCGAAGAATTTTTCCGTGTCCTAGCATCCCACAGTCATGGTGTTCCATTGGAAACGATCAATCATATCTCGACTCCATCTTTTGGGTATATTGACATGATGATTGCAATGCGGAGACACACGTGTTCCAAGTACTACATTCTTGGAGTCGTTGCTTCGCTCTTGATCTGGGTTGTAGCAACGCTTGCTCCAGGTACCCGTAAGTCATGCGCAATGTTTGTTAAGAAAGATTCTCATTCTCGTTTTTGGACAGTGACAGTCGATAGTGTGTTAGCCGATGGAGAATTGATGGCGTTTGCGATTGGAGCAGTGCCCCCGCAGAGCGTATTAAAGTGTGTATATCACCCCCTTGACCTGTGCACTATTCATTTCATATTCTAGTGGCACATTCCCTGCACAACCGGCGTACAATGCAACTCCGAATGCTGTTGCAGCAGCATACATCGTTTGGGCCGAAATGGAACTTGATGTCCAGTATAATTTTGGCATAGAAAATACGTCAGAACCGGATTATGTGGCGTACATTGCGCCTGTGCCCCTCCATCTATCCACCACGACGAGTGCAAGATGGTTGACTGATGTGATCGGGATCAATCCAGCGTGTTCTTGGGCCTCCACGAATCTTACGGCACCTGTGCAAATCCCCGTCAATTCAACGTCCGCCTTCAACGCGACAGTTTACCTTCCTGATTTCAACTTGAATGTCCAAGTGACCAGTCTTGACACATGTGAGTTGCACAAACTCGATTTTTGGGTCTTTCTGATCATACGTACCAATGGCCTGTTAAGCTCTAGCGACAAACGGAAGCACTCCATTTGCCACTGTCAAAGACCCCACTTGTGCTGTGACCAACCATACTACACACACCTTCGCCTCAGGTGGTTCAACGGTGTTTCTCCTGGGTCAGTGCCAATCTGGCTGCCTCCCCGGCACACCTGTCGACCTCACGCTCGACTTGACGGGCTTGAATACTACCTTTACGATTTCTTTGACTGACCAAACGTGGTCCATGGCTATCTTGGCGTGCATACCAAACATCACGATTGAAACACGCGAAGTACGAAACAACGGAGATGGTGTTTTTAGTGTGCAACCACTCCCAGCTGGTGGTCAGCTGACGCGTCAGGGTAACCTAAACCTCATCCAGACTACCGCCTTGTTTTCGATCGCGACAATGTCGCTCTCGCAGAATGCTGGCCCGCTCTCCGAAACCCAAATACAATACACCCCACTGGGATCACAAGTACAGGGCGACGTCTTGTTCGGAAAGACACAGTTTGAAAGTCTGCCGGGGAACGACGTGCCGTATGGCACGATGGCAACGATCGTTCCAGCACCGATCGAGAATGTCACGCAGGGATATACCCAGATTCTTCGGTCATCTGCGAAATGTGCGTTCATTGTCTCGTTTTCCTGTTGGTTTGTCCAGTTTAATTTATGTGCTGTATCCTGTAAAGCCTATCTCGCGGGTTACCTCGGCACCGCCTACGTCCCTGGGCGCATCTCCGACTCCAAAATTGTCTTTGCTGCATCCATCCCCAACTTGGCTGTCTCGACTGCGGTCTTCGCACTCCTCGCCGTTCTGATCGTCATTGCACATTTCAGGCCAGGGAAAGGCACTGAGTTCACGCTCGTCAATGTTGCCGCAGCTGTACATGGATCCGAGCTTCCCGCACGGTTCGCACGGATAAAAGCGGACCAGCCGGGTAGTGTATACGAACACACAGATGTGGAAGCGGAAGGAGATACAACAACGGACGAAACGGAAGGAACTCTGGGGAACAGTAAGGTGCGCCGCGTTGGGGGTGACTCCCCGGGTGACTGGCAGGATATCACCGAAATGTTAGGCGAGAGACGTATTTTTATGCAGAGACGGGCAGATGACTCCCCTGTGTTGTACATCAGTTGAGAGTGGTCGGGCTTTTATGTACCTTGTATGTACCTTGTTAGTCTTCTCCTTCTCGTTGGTTTGCTAATCTGTGGAATGCCCTGTGCGCGAACGACAAGCTTCAGTTTTCTTGCGACATCATGTATTCTCTGATTACACCCGTGCACAGCCAAGTATTCAAGATGAAGTTACTACGAGCTTGAATACCACGTTTGAAAATGCCACGAGATTTTTACCAAGTGATTCTAATAGTACACCGTGACCTCATGCAGAGGTCGATACAGATTATCTGATACCGTGTGACTCGATGAATCGTCGTCGACTAAGTTGTCTGGCGAACTGCCACTGATCTGCTTCAAGTTGGTCTGCGCTTCGGAGGGCAATGTCAATTAGTCTTTTCCGGGGTACTTACGAAGCCTGCACCCCCCAACTCAGCCTGGGGGCCACCAAAACTTTCACTGGAGTGCTGGCATATGCGCAGTGTAAGATCGTCCGACAGCCGCTTTTCTCCTGTTCGTAGTTAACTGGACACTGGCATAAATGGCTGCTGTATATCAAGCTGTACTTGGCTATGCGGAGGTTTACGGCTCGGTTCAGTGAGTGCGCCACAGCTGATCCCTTCTGTCTCCGAGTTCCTGCGTTTTTAGAAATGCCTTTACGTCCAGAGTTTTGCCCATCAATATTCGCAAAGTTAGCCGAGGAAGAGAAGGGAAGAAAGCAGTGGTAATGGCGACGTGCCGCATTCCATAACAAATGTGGAGCAGACGTAATTATTTGGCGGACTTGGATTTGGAGGGCCCAAAAACTTATAAAAGGGTCCACTGATCAGTAGCTTCACTCAGAGTTTTCACCTCTACAGACCAAGTCGTCTCGATCATGTTTGCTCGTCTTACCTCCGTTTTCATTGCATTAATTGCTGTGATTGGCGCCGTCGATGCCTGCCAGACAGTATGCTGTGGGTATCCCATGCAAGTAGGTCGTAGTTTCGTCAGCTGTTAACGTTGAGCCATGTTGACGTGACCAGTCCCAAAGTGGCGATTGGCAGGGAACATCCTGTACAACTATCGCGTCCGGTGGGACGTGTTCCTACACCACGCTTTGCTGCGATAATGTTGTGAGTAACCTTTGAAACCTACAACTGGTAACTCTTGCAATGAGATTGTCTGACTTGCGACATGTACAGGAGGGCGGCACCGCAACCAACTGTGTGACTGCCTGAGCTTTGTCGAAAGGGATGATGAAGGTCGTGGAACGGACGGGGCCACTTATGTTCCCATCTCCAAGCACATCCATAGGTTCTAAAGAGGCTGTCTCCGCCTCATCTCTAGTTATGTCGAGTAACGAGAGCTATGCAGATCAGGTTTTCGTCTTGCAGTCCTTAATGACAACTTTATCCAAGGGCCCTATGAGAATTTGAGAAAGCATGAGCTGGCTGTTAAGAACGTCCTTGAAAATGATAGCGGCCAAGGAGAAGGAGAAACTGGACTCGAAGGACAGGTATGCTGCCATCTAAGAGGACGTGAATTCGACAAAGACAGATACAGGCAGAGTAGTTCTGATTGTGAACCTGCTGTGATTTCGATGATCCTAACTAGCATTCGTGTCAAAATTTCTTGAGAATCGATCTTTGCCTGTCGTTTTGTGGTCGTATTTACAGTATTCGCTTGTGCTAGACTGCCGGGTGATACCGAACAACTGGAGGCTCTCGATAGTGATGAGCTCGTCCATCAGTGAGCGTAGATCAGGCCCGTTTGCATCTTCCGCTCTGGCGAGGAAAAGCGCCTGCGAACGGCTAGAAAATCATACCTGACTCATCCCCGGACACGGGGAACGACAACGACTAGCTTCAGTTTTCGTTTTCTTGCTTTGTACATCATGTATTCTCTGATTAATTCTTGAGCAGCTGCAGTTTCCGCTGTGCACAGCCAAGTATTCCATTGAGATGTTACCGCCAACCTGAATACACGCCAAAAGGCCACGAGATGTTCACATAAGCGATTCTAATAGTACACGGTCACTATAATACAGAGTGAGAGATTGATACACAGACATCTGATACGACTAGGAGGGTTATTTCTGACTGCCACCAGGTACACGGAGCCCATAGTAATTGCGCCGCGACGGGGATCGAGCCCGTGTTGAGCAACACAACCTAGGAGAGGAATACCGATCCATGAAGGTCGATTCAAGGACGTCTTGCCAAGAAAATAAACCCAGTAACTTACGATCGTCGATTCGCTAACAGTGAGCTTGTCAAGGGGGTCACATAAGGATTCGAGAAATTAATAGGAGGTCAGTGAGGGGGAGTCCCAGTGTGAGTGAGAGCCACGCTAACAGCACTGCGAATTCTGGACGCAAAGATCTAGAACCCCACCGAAGAAATGATTGGACTAAAAGGAATGCAGGAGAAACGAAATGGTAACAAGGGAATGTCGCATAACCAATAGTAGTCATTAAAGCACGTCCAGCAAGCGTACGCTATCTATCAGCACGTTCAACGGTATGTCTTCCTGCACCTGGACGGTAATCATGCTCTCCGGAGCGACCCTCCTGTATTCCGCCACGTTCTGGCGGTTCGGCGTGAACAACAGTGCACCGAATGACTGTCTGAGGCGAGCGATGAGGCGGAGGGCTTGCGTCTGCTTGTCCGTCAACGATACGGACAAAGGGGACATGCACGGCGCCACGTCTGGAGGCCGTGCACCAAGCGAGCGCCCAAGGCGGGCAAGGAGGTTAGCGGTTGGTGTTTGTCGGGCCGCCGATGTGACATTGGAAGGGCAAGGGAGCTGGCTTATGAAAGAAAACTGAGAGTCCGTGCTCTTCTCGAGTACTGTCCCCGTTACGCTGTCGACAGGCTGTCGGTCGAGGAGAAAGTCGATCCAAGGGTGAATGAGATATAGAGAACCCAATCGAGAGAGATTCTCTTTGGTCCTGATCTCCACCATCCCGAATGCAGCTGTGTGAGCACGAAAGAATCTTTCCGACCTGCTCCGGAAAGCCGACAAACGCTCAAGTTTGAAAATGATGCACGGAAGCTTCATCCGCTGTCCAACGAAAAACGGTACAGGGAGCTCATGGAGTCGGTCATACAACTTCGTGACCAAAGTAAGATTCAGTGGGGAGGCCCGCAATCTGGTAGGGATCCCGTCCATTTGGACATCTTCGATGGTTGGCGGAACGTGTGTTGTTGGCGGCTGGTTAAACACATTGATATTGGCCGGAAGGCAGCTGTTAAAGCTGCCGGATTTCCCGGACCATGCAAGGATGCTCGTGTCTCCTGAGCTTGTTAGAAGCTGTGCCAACAGTCGCCCGAGCGCTCTGTCCCCCTCTCCATACACAACCGACAAAGAGAGAGAAAATATCCCAAGCAACGAGTATGCTGCATCCTCAACCCGTGTTGTTTCTCGTGTCGAAGCCAGACGAAGCTTCTCCCGGATGTCATTTGAGCCTGGTCGGAGTGCCATCAGTGCTCGTACCGAGATACCCGTCACTTCCTCCATCTCCGAGATGATCTCGGGTGATTCCTTGTGGTTGGGAATATCAAGGTTCATGTACAGCGTCCAATCCTCATTGTAGAACAGGACCACCTTTGAGGCGTGATATTCTTGGAATGTCCAGGCACGAGTGTTCCAATCGCTCCTCACGAGATCACCACGTTGCGATGGAGAGCGAACGCCACGGAGGAAAATGATCGTCACGGCGGAACCCTGATACCACCTGAACATGGCGACCAGGGCTTCTTGGAGTACATTGTGGTCCGCTTGGTTGATACAACAAGTATCGCTCCATGCCCAATGCAACCCGGCATCCCGCACAATCTTGCAGAACATTTGGAGTTTGTTATGAGTTGGATATTTATCCAGGTCATACACCGCAATGTGTATGGTTTTTTGGAACAGAGGCTCATTGACTTCCCACCTGTGCGAGAACATGGCATAACGATAGTACTCCGTGACGTCATGCGCGATGCGGGAGTGGTCGATGTGTGTGGTCATAGAGGAGATCAATTCGTTGAAGATCGGGAGCGATTCAAATGCGGCAGCTTGTTCTGACTTGTTGAGAAGCAGGCCAGACATGGTGTTAATGAGCACATGTGGCGAGTCACGGATGATATCCTGAACGGCTCTCTGGATTACCACTCTCGTCTCTCCCGGATTCACATACTGACGATGATGCTCTGGGAGGCAAGATCAGTAGCTGAACTTTAGCATGATGTCGACTCCCTCACCACGAATGTCTGGCTCAGGTGACTGCGACATCTTCGAGAGCATCGCCTGGAATGCATTTATCGCATTTTCATAGTCTCCCGCCCTATGTAGAGCCGCATGCTTCTTCTCGTAGCCCCAAGGAGACAACGGATCGAGCTTGATCACCTAATTACGATCTATCGACAAGAACTAACTTGCATGAAATAAAAAGACACACCTGGTTCGCGTCATTTAATGCATCCTCCCACAAGCCCCTGGCTATGTACACCTTGCTTCGCTTGATGAAGAGATCTTGTGGTGCGGTTGGATTGAGAGACAGCGCGGCTGTATACCGGGATATGGCATCATCGTGCTGCTCAGCGCTCATTGCGGTATCCCCGAGGCCCTCTAGCTTCCGTGAGCAACGATGTTTGAAGTCTAGCATACAATGGTCACATAAACGACGACACCAACACGATATGCGAGACCATTCACCGAGAACCCATTCTGCCTGCTCGACATGCGCATCAGTCTGCTCTGCAAGCTCATCCACCATTTGGAGAAAACATTCGCTAGCGTCCATTATGCGGTCGATTGTCTCAAGACGTTCACACACAACCCGATAAATTGTGAATGGAGGAACCATGAACTCCGGACCAAGAGTGTCAGGCCCACAAGGGATATCAGAGCAAAAGGAAAACTCACACTGGCAGCGGCAACCAATGTATCCTTCCACGAGCTGCTCGCCAATGTTGCTTTCGCCCATTCTCTCAAGAGCGGTGCGGGGGTTGGTGAGTTGAGGGTCGCATGAAGCGTCGGCGCTTTAACGTGGGAAGTTGCCTTCGAGGTTGTATTACCGTTACTTTCAGGTGCAGAGAGACATCGACAGGTGAAATCTGCGGAAAAGTTTCGAGTGCGTGAAAACAGATTGAGGATATAAGCTCACCAGAAATCCACTCGGTGACACTCATGTAGACCTCTTCGTCAACGACATTTACCATGTCGAGAAGAGATTCGCCTGCGTCCTTCGCGCGACCTGCTGCATATATGGCTTCACAAAGGCGCTGTCGAATGGTGATGCCAAGTTCGTCAAATTTCCATCCGAATATCTGTCAGAGACGGGGAACGGTTTCGATACGCTGCAATGTAGCCATTAGGAAGCTTACCAGTGAAACCATAAAGAGAGGTCGACTCGTGTGCTGTCGCATTTGGGCTTTTGCGCACTCAAACGACTGTATCGCACCCTTGTAGTTATTGGCCTCCATCTGCGAGTTCCCAAGGAGCAAATACATGTATGCCTGCTGTAAATGTCAGCGGTGATGTTCACCGTAGGACAGTGTGTTATGCACATGCCTGAACTACGTAGCATATTGAGTTGAAGGGGACTGTAGCGATGAGGTCCTCTACGCGTGAAATCGCATCGCGGTGCTGTCCGGCCATAAACACGATAATAGCCTAAGGGATATGAGCAGCTGAGGGGGAAACCAAGTTCGAAAAATACAGACCTTGACCAGAAGGAGAAAGCTAACGTGAGATGAATGGAAGCGTTCGAATGCGATGTCGCAGGCCCGATAGCCCTTGTGCCTTTCCCCGTTGCCGACAAGCGCTACACTCTGTGCGATATAGCCAATGACGGACGGCTGGATTTTGATGGCCTTTGTGTAAAGTGATGTCAGCGTCAGTGTATGTGAGAATCGATCAACAAGCACCTCTTCGGCATCGACGAGCGCTGTGTCCCACTGTCGCAAACGAGCTCGGACGAGAGCTCGACTGGCGAGTATATGATGGTTTGGATTCAGAGACGTGGGGATCGCTGCGGTCAATAACGCCTCCGCATTTGCAAGTTGATCGTGCGTCCATGAGTCGAGCGCAGCGTGGTCAATCCGAATGTCTGGTTCGCGGAAAGTGGGGTGTAGACGGGATAAAGGGATCGAATCCTATGTGGAAATATGACCGGAGGAAGAAAGGTGTTCAGATACGCCATGACCCGTACGAGACATGATACTTGCAATGATGCGGGATAGACTCCTGACGGTGATTTTTCCGCCCTTTTCACCAATCGCAAGAAACCGATCGTCTGGTGAAAGTGCGATTGAACATATGTCTTGAGGGTGTTGGATGAGACCGAGCTGGGTATATGTTGACGTGTCCCAAAACGTGACGGTGCGCTTTGTAGAGTGCGCGATGAATTCCCGATGTTGTGGTAGGGCGATGCTCGACGTGTTGTCGGCATCGGCAACTGACCATTCCGAGATTTTTGACCCGGTGGATGCTTCGAATTGCTTGATTTTATTGTTGGATAAGACAAAGAGGTTGTTGTTGAACCAGAGGAGACCAGTGTTAAACCACGGGGTTACTTTTACTGGGATGTGCACGAGCAAGCAGCCATCGTTGGTGTCCCAGATTTGAACAGAATAAGGAGTGGCTGTCGCGATTCGGTCGCCTTGCGGCGAGTATTTCGCTGCTCTCACCGTATCCTCGTGGCGGAGTATGACTCGTTCCCGAGTTGCGATGTTCCAGATGGTGGCTGTGCAATGCAGTGATGCTGTGGCGAGTCGGATGGAGTCGGGCGAGAAATCGACGCCGATGACGTAGTGATCCTCGAGTGTGAAGACTTTTTCGTATGTCTTTGCATCCCACACGAACACGTCTTTCTTTGTCCCCGCTGCGATCCATCTGCCATCCTGCGACACAGCGAGACAGTTGATACGCCTCGCTGCCATTGTTGCCGTTTGTTCGCCATCTTCCACTCGCCACGCTCGAACCGTCTCATAGTGGCCGCTCACGAGATACTCCCCGTTCGATGCGAATGCTACTGTCCGTATTTTCTGGCTGCTTTCGAGTTCGATAAGCGGGGAATCCTTGTACGCACCGGTCATTGTCGACAACCTGGTCACATCAGCGACACAATGGGGCAGAGCAATGGAGCGAGTCAACAAACAACTTGAAGCCCCCGTGGTCCTTTTTCTGTCTTCTGTAGATCGTAATCAAACTCAGTCGCCTCGTGTTCCTGGCGCTTGCAATTCCGACCACTCCGGTGGTGCCCGCAATGGCCAACGAGTCTATCTGGAATCCTTCCTCATGAAGCGGCACCGCGTTACGAAAACAATTTGGAAGCCATTCATATCCGTTCGGCCGTCACGGTACTCAGGACCGGTCTCACCTCCGCGAGGGGCGTATACCTCTACTTGTTTCCCCTGTGCTAACCACAACCTGCGGAATGAACAACCATGATCGTTTGCAACCTCCACGTATGTGGGATACCGGATATCCTTGCAGAGCAAACACAGTATCCTTAAACCTAAGTAGTCTCGAACCAGGCGTCTGGATCACACCTTCGGATAGCTCGTTGTGGACGTGGCCGAATTCATAGCCCCGAGTGTCCTAAAACGTCTGCTCACGAGACTACCGTGAACCCTGTGCGTGGGGAGCCAGAGGAAACCAGGCGCCCAAGATCAATTAGTGACGTATATCCCAATCCATTCGGGCCACCGTTTTCTCCATTTGCTTATCGATAATCATACAGCTTCTGACTTCCCATTGACTTTAAATTCAGTCCTCATGTTCGAGACGGCAGGAACTTTCAATGCCTTCGAATCCCCAAAGGGGACGGGGTCAGTACATCAAGATCGTCTCGATGGAAACTGAATGATGATCATTCCTGGGGTATGTATCCATCAGATGGCCAGATAGGTTAGTTATCTTATCTCCCCCTCTTTCCCGTGGACTAATCTGGAACACCAGCTCCACAACGACGAGGAAATTAAGGCGTTAGAATTTTGTATTAGCCCTGACTTCGATTGGCAGTGGGCCCGCTTGAACACCACCTGCTGGCTTACGTGGGCTGTTACCATCATTTTCTCAAGCAGGCCGGGTGCAGGCAGTCCAAGGACTCGATGTAAGAGTGAGCTGGAAGGGGAGCGTCCTGTCAAGCAAAAAAGAATGGGGATGCGAAACGCACATCACGCCATCGCATCTCCTTCTCTCAGACCGCGCTATCACCGTAATTGGTGTTTTCTTTCGCCGCTGTACCGGGGGGACCTGGACCTGGACCCCGGTTGCGGTGGAGCCCTCCGAGCGGTGCCAGACTGCCAGTGTCTGGCGTCCCCGTACTAGTTAGTAGTTCGTGTCGAGGTTATCCGTGTTGCGACATCCAATTCCACAATGTTTTCTGCCCAGTAACGAAACGAGAGCGCCGAAAGCATCAGGGATGGGTGTAAATACCAAATTGTGCCCGGCCAAGGCCAGCTCTATGAGATCTAGTCCTACACATTCGCCTCCTTCGGCGACGATACGATGTCCAGGACGACGAATCAGTTCCCGGCCATAAGCTACTTTGACCTGCATGAAGCAGGACTTCCCTCTGTCGTGCCCCTTTGCCAAGCGACATTGTGCTTTGTCCCCGACCATCCAGATGCCAGATAGTTCCGACCACACATCAACTTTAAGAAAAAGATCCCGCCCTTCAATGTCACAGTCCCAACGACGGACGCGCATAATGTCACGCCGTCGCGGAGAAGTTCGTCTCGCATATCTTATGTTTCTCGTGTCCAAGACTCCGAGTCGGACTCGTGCCCAATAGGCTTCGCCGCATTCCTTTGACACATATCGTACATGCCAGGATTTTGAAAAATGGCCTTGGATTGGCAACGCTATGCTGGATACTGGACACTATGCTATATGAGGCAGAGGTCAAAAGAAGGAAAGAGGGTGCGGGCAAAAAGGCCCTGCAGGCACCAAGAAACGAGAATGTGCAGTCAAACCGAGGCAAGTACCGGAACCGGAAGAAAATGCTGCAAGCTTGGAACCACTGATGCATCAAAAAGAAAGGACAGGAAGAGAAAAAGTGAGTCAAACTGGTCTCGAAAATAAGGAATGAGAAAGGACCAGATGACCTTCCAAGTGCTTGACTCCAACACCACAAGGGATTGAAGGAGAACCGGACAAGACCCATCCTGAACTCGACCTTGAACTGAACCTGGATCCGAACTCCGCCCAACTACTCACCAAAGTCCCAACCACAGCCCACGATGAACACCAAGCATTGTCGCGTTGTCCAACTCCGACTTCCACCTCTCGACGTCGCCATGATCGTCACCTAATGTCGCCCCGAGTCTGATGGAAATCACCGTCAACCCTGTCCAACTCAGCTTCACCTCCATACCTCGACATCGTCCAACCTGCACAATCTCTTCTCAGACCTCGAACGGACCCGCCTTGTTCCCATGCCATCAACCTCCCTTACCGTGTCCGAGTCTCCAACTATGAAATACTGTCAACCTTTGTCCAACGCGTCTCAACCATCGCCACTCAGACTCGCGTAACGCGTCCCGAGTCTCCATCATCGTTGTCGCATCGTCTGTACCGAACCTCGTCGCAGGGTACGTTGCATTTGTAGTCGCAGAAGATGGAACCAGATCGGTCGAGTTAGGCCTGAGCAAGAACACCACGTCGCCACCACCGCCCGCGACCTTTCTCTGCGCCCTAAGTGGGCGTGCTGGAGAAAAGGCATGTGCAGGCTGTCGGGAGATAGCAAGGCGAGAAGGAATCGTCATGAAGAAAGGGAGTGGAAGTGGTGGCGTAGAGGATATTCACGTGGCTCAGTGTCTAGTAGATCTGGGAGGTGTTGCGGCGCTTGCAACGGGCGATGAGGTCGTCAGAGTGGAGAGACAAACGATGCTTGGCTTATTCGGAGAGATGTCGGAGGTATGTGCGAGTCTTGCGTGTGATGATGTCGACGTTGTCAAAGGTCGAAGAAACGGTCAGTATTGGGAATGTTGGAGAGAACGTGACCTCGGAAATCAGATAGGATCGAGGGATGTCGTCAAGGGAAATAGCTGCGTCGGTGGGAACATAGGTACGATCTTCAAAGCTGAGCATGCATTTGAAAGACCGAAGAGTGAGTCGTAGCATTGGTGGATGGGGTGATCATCCATGAGGCGTCCAAGGTTAACAGGAGGCGAGAGAATCGTCGGCGAGAGGTGCTAGCTGAGTACAACTGGCATAATCGACTTGGGGAAAGTTGGCAGTTGTGGATGTCGTCGAACGCTGATCGAAGGTGCATCGTCGAGGGCTCGCGTCAAGATCTTGGGTTTTGGGGTACGCGGACTCGGTAGTTGACTGGATCGTGTCTGAAGTAGCTGTGGGCTAGGAATGATGTTGAAAGGCGCAGGACAGTCACTTCATGGGCGTCGGCCGAGTTCAGGACTTGATGGTCGAGGGAGATTAAAGCAGCGAACGGAAGCCATAGAAGAAAAAAATCCACAAAAGGAAGTGGATGAAGGCAGAAAATGGAAGGAAAGAAAAGGAAAGTGCACCCAATACCTCACCTCACCACACTACCTACCACCCCCGCTCCACACGTCTCGACGCTTCAAACTTGACCAGGGATGTCTGAACAGGACGTCCCATGCTTCGTGACGATCGCCATGGCAGCGAGGGAACCAAGGCGATCCAGGCGGGGATCGACCACCCCACCACCCGCCACCTTCTTTTGCGCTCTAAGCATCTCGATCTCCATCTGCGTCATCGGATTCTTCGACGCCTTCGCGTCCTCGTCGAGCGGAGGAGTGAACAGCTTTCGAATCCGCGACACATTGGTTCCCATGGTCTTGGGGGCAGTGATCTCGGTACTACACTGCGACGCACGTCGCGAAGGCAAAAATAACGTCCGGGCGATCTCAATGGCAGAACGGACCGAAAACTCAGTGGGCGACGACGCCTGGCTCCTGTCCATCACTTTCGCGAGCGTGGCCATCGAGGCGGTACCGTCCCTCGAAGGCGATATGATCGTCGCAGCACCGGCCATGTGCGAAACCTCTGCGGATGGCCCCTCCGTCGGGCTGCTGATCTTGGCCAAACCATCCAATCCAACCGTGGGCTCCGCTGGACTTGCCAAGGTCTGGATGACTGTCGGGGACGACGGCAGTGATTTCGGCGCATCGCCCATGTTGAAGAGGGTCTCATCACTGCAGATCGTCGTCGGTGTCTTGATCTGTTCGGCACCCACATTGGCGATAATCGTCCAGCTCTGCGATGGGAAGGAAGATAGATCTGGGGATGCCGGTGGCGACCACGCGACGTAAGATGTCGGCCCGACAGCCTGGTGATAAACGATCGGCTTTGGTGGTGTCAGCCTCTGATTCCCAGTCGGCATTCCAGTACGACAATCGCCAGAAAAAAAAGGATCCTTGACGGAGATATCTGGAGGATTGACGCGCCCTGAAGTCTTGGTCATGCCAATGTTGACGGAGAGCTTCTGGTGAGCGGTTCCTGGGTTGTTTGGACCAGCAATGGAAACCTTGACCGTAACATCTTGCTTCCTCTTAGAAGCCTCCATGACGCCGACAGAAGACTGATAAATGCGGGAGCGCGGAACGCAACTGGGTCGGGGTGGGAGTTCGTTCGCAGTCGTGACCTGCGTCGTTTTCCGAGTCGCCGGTGCCGGCGCCAGACACCCACCCATGAGCTTGCCTTCCTGAAACCTCTGCACGGCCTTCGACAGCTTGGAGACAATCGGCTTCTCGGGCAAAGAGCGGCCCGCAGACTGTACCAGAGGCAAAGCCAGTGACTTCTGCACCTTGGTCGCCTTGTTCGGCGCTGGCATCGAGATAGCCTTGGACGAGGGGCGGCGCGACTCCGTCTTCGGAACATCAGCCGGTACAGAATCAGGTCGGGATGCCTTCCTCGTCTGAGCCCCAGGGGCCGACAATCGTTCCTCGGTCGACGTTGGCGGCGGGATCGGTGGTAGCTTCTTCGCTGGGGTCTTCTTTGAAGGAGCATACCGTTTCGTGGAAACACTGCTGACCACGAACGGTTTGGAGCTCGCCATCGTCTAAGGTTCCAGGTTAACTTCGTAAACAAATGCCATCCAAGGCAGCATGAGGACAACATACGGAGCGTGGCATGTGCCTGTCTTTGCGGGTCATGATGGCGTTGGCAATTTCGGTCGTCGATGTGGGCATTGGAAGCGGAAGAATGACCAGAGAACGGCGAAAAAGCTGATCCTACATGTCTACGCCGAGGGTTTTTGTACCATTCGGATTGGAGGCTGACCAGTCGACCACTATGGCGGCTGGCCTGAATACATTTCTGATCGAATTCGCCTCGCTTAGGCTGCGAAGACGGGTTGTTCCGACCCTTGTCGTCTTCCCGAAAGTCGAGCACGCCCCATATTGGCAGTTCCACCTCGCCTTTCACGAGTGCACGTGTTTGGGCGAGGAGCCACGTTGGAAGGGGAGCGAGAATGTGGCTGCTTTGTCAAGCCACCTTAGATACACCTTCTGATCACGGATACCGACAAGAAAGTTGGAAGGAATGCGAC
>JBBPSD010000258.1:0-34399 GCA_038093415.1 Xerocomellus chrysenteron | reverse complement strand
GAGGAACGAATGTAGAGGGACTAAAGGAGATAGTACACTGGATACTAATGGAGGTTTACCAAGTTCGGAGTTCGGAGGTGCGGAGGTGCGGAGGTACGGAGGTGTCCTGGAGGACCAGAGTTGACTAAGTAAAATCATGGATGTGACAATGTCCCTCATTGCCAATGTCAACTTTTGTTGGTGCCCATCTGGTGGTTTGGCCATCGCCCCATTGAGAACAGCCTGGATGAAAGTTGATATAGCATGCGAGAACATATCATCACAGTCACAATGGTGAGGAATGGGGCAACATGAGAACATAAGCCAAATGATCTCCAATCGTGCACTCTTCATAACAACATTAGCTTGTTCGTGTGTCAACTCAATAATATTCATTGATGCGGAGGTGGGAGAGGGCAGATGGGTGGCACTGGCAGTAACAGGGGCAAGCCCAACACTGGATTCTTCTGGGGGGACAGCGGGGCCAGCTGGATTCAGAACGGCCTGGTGGGCACTGTGAATGGGAGCAGATGTGTCGGTGTTGATGGGGATCAGAGTGGGGATTGGAGGGGCAGGCAGAGGAGGGGTGAGTGGTAAGTTTTGGTGGGTTTCGAGCTGTCGTGAGCGGTGAGGGGCAGTCATCTCAATGCCCTAGGTAGGATAGTCAGTTCTGGTAACAAACTTGAATAGATAACTTGATACTTACAGTTATGACATTTGATTGTGGGTTTCCATATCGCTGAACATGTTGAATTGTAGGCTGTATGGGCTGGATTGTGGCAACAAGATCCTGACTAGTGGTGTTTCCTATGAGACCAGACCAAAAGGTGTTGTCGTAGGAGTCTTGACTGAGAATCAGATCATCTCATTGCAGGAGACCAGTATGTTGAACTCCTTGTGAGAGGTGGTAGTAACTTGTTTGGGCAGGTAGTGGGTAACGCTGGAGGGAACGTTCCGAAAAGATGTCAGGCTGTTCAGGTTGCTCGCTGGGTAAACCAATATTTTGCGGGTTGTAAGTGGGTCTGGGGTAAGTCTGTTGATCGATTAGTTGTGGTCAATCAATAGTTACATTGCATGGACACTCACTCGACCGCTTGCTTGTCAGGGCATGGGTAACTGGGTAACGTGTTGGAAAAGAACAAATTTTCACAAGTCACTCATATCTGGCCTGCAGTGGAACAGTGGACTCCCCATGGTACTCAAAAGTAATTCAATGATTGATTCAATGATTGATACTAATCACAGACAATACATACATAAACAAGCCATTACAGCATGCAGGGCTTATCGGTATTGGTCACGATCATCAGATGGTGGAGGTTCCATGGATGGAACATCAGACAGCACATCGTCTCCATCACTACCTTCACTGTCTGAGCCATCACCATCGCTTCTATTGCTGTCAGATTCATTGTCATCACTACCATCGCTGTCTCCTGGTAGAGTTCTCCCTCTACTATTTTGGAGCTGCACAGCTTCCTGGAGATTACCTACCTCCTTATTTGCCAGTGAGCCCAATGAACTCGTCATGCCATGTGCTCCATTGTACACGCTCGTCCCCCGATACATCAGTGTTAGTACAGTGTGTGACATCAAGTAACATCTCTAGCAGACGTATCTGCAATAAATTAAAGCTTCTTGGCATTCACCTGCCCTTCTGGTGTGATTGGCTATTTGCTGAGCCATCTCTCTTTCTTATGGGTGAGATTCTCCACACCCTACACAAGTTTTTTTACGATCATGTACTGGAGTGGTGCAAAGCTGTGGCCAGTGCCCATACGCTCAATGTGTGGTTTATGAACCTCCACCAACATGTCTCCTTCCACCATTTTGCAAGTGGGGTGGCACATCAACCACAAGCATTGGGCCGGAACCACTGCGACATGGAAAGACAAATTGTATGTACCAGTCCTGGATGGTGCTGGGGCAGTTACAGATGAATTTATCCACACCATTCGCTCGATGGTGGAATTCATCTACCACACTCAGGATCCTGTTTATACTGACTTGTCTATTGCTGTTATGGAACGGGCACTGGCAGATTTTCACTCAAGGAAACAATGTATTCTTGACTTGGGGGCACAGAGGGGTATGAAAGGGATGATCGACCACTTCAACATTCCCAAGCTGGAACTCATGTCAAGCTTCGCACACCAAACGAAAGTGAATGGTGCACTTATCCAGTACACAGCAGATGTTTCAGAGTGCCTCCTCATCACTCATTGCAAATCGACCTTTCAATGTACTAGTCGATCATCTCGAACCTATACAGGCCAAGTCATTGACATCCTCAACCGTGAGGAGACCATGCAGTTGTTTGATCTTTACTTGATTTTGCAGATGGTGGACAAATCAGCGATCGAAACGGTGATTCATGCAGAACATGAAGAAGTCACAACCATTGATCCCAACCTCAAGTTTGTCCAGCAGGTCCTCCCTGATAAGGTGGCAACATTCCATGGCCGATGCCATACTCATAACCATTTCCAGAATCCCAACAGCCTTGTCTCTCTACATGACGAGACCACACTCCATGTTACTGTTTGACCTGACCAAAGCACAGTGTCCATACCTCAAATGCAGGCACTATACCATCTCCCAGATCTTGCCTTCGTCATCTCGCGTTACATTCAAGAAGTTTTACAAGGTCAAGACACGAGTGAGTGGAGCATCGAAGGAAATGTGTCGACGTGGAACAGATTTCATGTTCAGTTGCACTCATCATTTCATGGATGATACATGGACAAAAGCCAAGCATCCAGGCTTATCCTCCTTCTGAAGAATATCCTCGGGGTCATTGCAATGCGGTGCTGGTTCATCACAGAAACAACGATCTGTATGGTACAAGTCATGTCATGATATTTTTCAGCTCACTCACACATCTTTACTAGATGTGGCGCAAGTTCCTGCTGTATTCAAGCCGAAAAGCAAGAGAACACTACCTCCTTGTCTCACTGCTGCACCGCTTTGTTATGTACAAGTGCTATTGTAAGGAGCCCACCATGCGTGCTCGCCGATGTTGCCACAATTGTCATTCTGTAGCTACGATACTTTCAGCACCACGGTGCGCACTTTTCACCTTTCACTTTATCATCTTTTTCTTTGTTTTATCTTTTGTCTATTTTCATTTCCCTTTCTCCTTTGTAGCTTACTCCACTGACCTCATAGTAGTCGTCATTACCTCGTGTCGAGCCACTCGACATCGTCTTTGTTCCATATTGTATATAAGCAAAGCTGTAAGTTCTTAAATAACAAGTTAGTTCTCCCCCATCGATACAATTCAAACGAAAGTCTTCATGCTGCAACGAGCAGTGACAACGCCTGAAATAGATCATCTTCTCATTTTCTTATCACCAACTTCCCCTTTTGGTTTATCCCATTCCCCTTTGAACTCACATTGCACCGTTCCTGCCTAGAACGCAGCGAACTACTTACACATTGGAGCCCACCGCGAGGGGATTGGTTTGAATAAGCCTCTCCCCCCCTTCTTTTTCACCATTTGCCGACTCACTCACAACAACGCTACAGTTCCGCCCAAGCCCCAAAATCAATGCCAGTACCTTACTATTTCCGAACCGCCGCTAATGACCAGAGGAGCTGCACAGCACTTGAGACTGCCACAGACCCTTCCGCCGATGCCAGCTTCAGGCAAGAACTACCCAGAACCTTCACTGACGACCCGATCAATCCCAACAACTCGGAATCACCTGCTCTTGTAGATATTGACTTCTCTGCCCCTTCCTCTCTCACTTCCAGTCCTTCCCCTGAACAGTCTTCGCCGCCCAAAACACCACCCCCTTCCGTTTACCAGCCACAGCCCTCTATGTTACTACTCGCACCTGCACGACCTACGCTGTCATTGTCCTTACCACACATCCCGTTTCCCGCAGCACATTCCACGCTATTCCCAGCGCCTCCACCGCCGCCGCCGTCACTGCCATCTCACTCCGTCATGTCTGCCGCCAGTACAAAAGGCATCAATGCAATGCCTGCCCCTACCTCCACGAAGGCTCCGACGTTCAATGGCAAGACGTTGGAACTTTTCAAATACTTTGAATACTTTGAAGATCTCGCCGGTGCATGCTCTCTATCTGTGGCCAACAAGTGCAAAATGATTATTCGCTATGTAGACAAGCCTACAAAACATTTTTGGGTGACACTTGCTAGATACGAGAGTCATGACTACGATGTATTCAAGAAGAGTATTCTTGGTCAATATCCTGGTGCAGAGAAAGGTATCAAGTATACATGGCGCAATCTAGAACTAGTCGTTGCCATGCTGAGTAACAATGACATTTCGACGGAAATGGAGCTATTACAGTACTACCGCAAGTTCCGCCCCATCGCTGTGTGGCTTGTGGCTAACAAGAAAATTTCTACTCATGAGCAGGATAGGTACTTCTGGCAGGGATTGCCTACATCAGTCCGCCGAGCCATCGATAGATGGTTAGAGTTGAAAAACTCAAACTACACTCACGAAGAACCTACGGATTATGAGGAGGTCTTGACAGCTGGCCGTTTCATCCTGTCCGATGACGCATTTGATGCAGACTTGAACAATCCAATCACTGCATGGTTAAGGACCTTGCGAGAAGGACAGACTGGGTTAGATAAGCATGCTAAAGCTGCACAGTGCCCCACTGTCCAACTCGACTCAGACAATGATGATGAAGAGAAAGATCACAAAAAGAATGTACCACGGGATGTACACACCAAACAGGTTACATTTGATCCCAAAGTCCTTTCAAGGTCACAGTACAATGAGGTTGAGGAGCTCGCTCGCAAGATGCATAGCCTCAATATCGCAGATGTGTCCTATTCTACCTTCTACACCCGACTCATATGCCTTGCTCCCACTGCTGCTCAGGCCTGGGCTGCTCCATCTACCCGACAGCTTAGCACCCAGAATGCTCAGCCACGATCTCATCTGGCTGCCGTTGCCACCCTACTCTGTTTCATGTGTGGTGGATCACACCTTCTGCAGGACTGTGTCTGTGTCGAAGATTACATCTGTCAAGGAAGAATAATTCATGTCAATGGCTATTTAACATTTCCTGATGGGTCTCGCATTCGCAGGCACCATGTCACCAATAATCTTAAGGGGACTGTCGACGAGCACTACAATCAACAGACTGCCATCCCATCTGCGACCAATACTACTAGTGATTTTAGATGAGAACCTCCACCCCACATGTCAGCCACCAACATCCTCGTTTCGATTGACCCCAATGCCTTCCTTTTTCACTGCGGACCAGTTGCTGACAACAATGCTGTCATTGTCGAGACAATAGACGATGAGGCAGACATTCTTGCTATCACCCGTTCCAAAACCCGTGCTACCCATTCTGACCTGCCTGAGTCCACGAAGAGCAAGGATACTAAGCCCAATCCATTGGTCATTCAATCACCCCCAAAACCCATGCCTGCCTACACTTATGAATCCAAGGTGGCAACACCCGATGCAGCCAAACGAATCCATTAGGCTATCCTCTCGACCTCTATCCCTCATATTTCTGTCACTGATCTCCTCGCTATCAGCCCAGACTTACGAAGAGAGGCTGTCGATTACTGTAAGATGAATCATATTCCATGCACAGCCACTTCCCTGGCAGTCGAACGAGCTATGGTGCCACCTGTCCAGATTGAGCATGCCACACCACTTCGCAAGCTCCGAGTCACGCTCAATGGCACTCACGAAGAATCTGCATTGCTGGATGAAGGATCGGAGATAGTTGTCATATGGGAGGATGTCTGGAGGCAGATCGGGGTCCCTATCAATGACCATGTCAACATGACAATGCAGACCGCAAATGGGAAATCACAACCCATGAGAGGATGTCTCGAAATGCTCGAAATAAATGTTGACGGGATCAAGACCTGGGCACATGCTTACGTCGTGCCTGATGCACCATATCGCCTACTCCTTGGATGTCCCTGGCAACAGCTGGTCTGGCTCAAAAAGCATGAAACAGATGATGACGTCTATGTCACCATTCACGATCCTCTTGACCAAGCAGAACAGCAAGTTACCCCCACATCACGACGACCTTTTCCCCAAAAGGGACACAAGTCCTTTCTTTTTGCTTCAGCTGCAATTCAATGCCCGACATCGTCCCTCACCCTGAGTTTGCTTGCCGACTATCAATTGCGGCAAACATTTGAGTTTGACCCTATTTGCCATGTCCTTGCATACAAGAAAGTTGCCAACCGAGTCAAACCAGTCGCTACAACCATGCCACAGCACACTTGCATCATCCGCAAGATTCCTGAGGATCCTATTCTCACGATTCCCCATCTGTCACATCATCCACCCACCTTTGTACCAGGACAACGACTCTCTTAGGAACGGATAGACGAGTTAGGGATTTTCAAGAATGAGTTTCTATGGCCTGAAGAACAGAAGTTAGTAGGACAGGTACTCATGAAACAGAGAAAGGACGTTTCCATGATGACTATTTTCCACCTGTAGTGATTCCAACAATCAAGCACATGCCATGGGTCCATCGCCAACCCCCCATTCCACCTGGTATACGTGATGAGGTCATTAGGCTCATCAAGTCAAAAATTGCATCTGGAGTCTATGAGCCATCCAACAGCTCGTACCAATCCAGATGGTTCTGTGTCGCCAAGAAAAAAGGCTCCATACGCATAGTCCATGACCTTCAGCCACTAAACGCCGTCACCGTCAAAGACACTGCCACCCTTCCATACATCGAACACTTCACGGAGCAGTGTGCTGGCCATTCTATATATACAATGATGGATCTTTTTGTCGGCTTTGATCATCGAGCACTGGCCAAGGAATCTCGCGACCTCACCACCTTTCAAACCCCATTTGGCACTCTTTGTTTGACGTCACTTCCAATGGGATGGACTGACTCCCCTGCAATTTTTCAGAATGATGTTGCTTTTATTTTACAGGCTGAGATTGATATTGCCCCCAATTTTCAAGATGACATCAATGCTCTTGGACCTCGCACCCGCTACGAGCAGCCTGATGGCACATATGAGACCATACCTTACAATCCAGACATCCGATGTTTCGTCTGGGAGCACTGCATTGATGTCAACCGTGTCTTACATCGTCTCAAGCATGCTGGAGCAACCATCTCAGCAAAAAAGCTTTTCATCTGCCAACCCGAGGTCATTGTCATTGGCCAGACTTGTAACTACAACGGGTGTATCCCAGACCAGTCCAAAGTCGCGAAAATCAGAAATTGGCCAAGTCCATGCCAATCGCGAACTGAAGTACGCAGATTCTTGGGAACGATGGGAACCGTCCGCATCTGGATTAAGGATTATGCAAGGATTGCTCGCCCACTTGTCAACCTCACCCGTGAAAGTGTGCCTTTTACCTGGACTCAGGTTGAGCAGCATGCAATGCACGAGCTCAAAACTGCTGTTGCCAACTGTCCTGCTATTCAGCCTATCAACTATGCCTCAAAACGGCCAGTCATCCTTGCTGTCGACTCCTCGTACATTGCAGCTAGGTATATCCTATATCAGGATGATGAAGATGGCCAACAACGACCTTCCTGTTTTGGTTCTATTACCTGGAATGACCGCGAATCTCGCTACTCACAAGCTAAGATCAAGCTTTATGGTCTTTTTCACACACTCCGGGCCGTTAAAGTTTGGATCATTGGCGTCAACAATCTCACAGTTGAAGTCGACGCAAAATATATCAAGGGGATGCTGAATAATCCCAATATCCAACCGAATGCAGCCATGAACCGTTGGATCGCAGGAATTCTTACCTTCGACTTCACCCTCAAGCATGTATTGGCCATGAACCATCAAGGTCCAGATGGACTATCTAGGAGATGAAGGGCAAAGGATGATGAAGAAGATGACGAAGAAACAGAAGACAAGGTAGAGGATTGGATAGATGAAGTTTTAGGATGCAGAATATGGATATCAAATGGAGTAAATGGGGGAAGTATCAGATTCAAAAAGGTAGAGGGAGGAGGGAGAGCCCTCGTGCTCTCAGTGAGCAGCGAGATGGATGATGAGATGACAATACCAACAGATGAGAAAACGAAGCAGCGCGATAACAATCTACACGACATCAAGAGTTTCCTTGGCACGCTATCCATCCCCCCCACTGTCCCCAACTCGCAATGTACTCAGTTCATCAAATGTGCCTCGGAGTTCTTCATATCAGGCAATAGATTATGGTGTAAGGACTCAAACAGACAACACCAGCTTGTCCTATTTTCCCCCAATCGACTTCACATTCTGAAAACTACTCACGACGAGCTTGGCCACAAAGGAATTTATTCTACTTGTCGTACTATTGCCGATCAATTCTGGTGGCCTTCGCTGAACGACAACATCACCTGGTACATCAAAACGTGCCACCAATGTCAGCTCCGTTCCATCGAAAAAGTAGTCATTCCACCTACAGTCACAACTCCTGTGCCACTATTTCGCAAAGCATATGTTGACTCCATGCACATGCCGACCGCCCAAGGATTTTCCTATGTCGTACAAGCTCGATGTTCCCTTACAGGATGGCCAGAATGGCGGAAACTCAAGAAGAAGACTGGACGCACCATAGGGACTTCTCTATTTGAAGAGATACTCTGCAGATGGGGAGGATGAGAGGAAATCATGACGGACAATGGTACCCCATTCGTTGCTGCACTTGACTGGCTTGCCAACAAATACCACATCAGACACATTCGCATCTCGCCTTATAACTCTAAAGCGAATGGCATTGTCAAACGCTCGCACCACACCATACAGGACTCCCTCATCAAGGCATGTGACAGCGACATCACTCAATGGCCGAACCACGCAGCTCACATCTTCTGGGCTGACTGCATCACCACTCAGAAGGCAACTGGTCACTCTCCATTCTACATGACTCACGGCGTCAAACCACTTCTTCCCCTCAACATCATCAAAGCGACCTTTCTCATTCCCGAGATCACCACTAAACTAGACACTGCCTCACTTATCGCATCTCGAGCACGCCAACTAGCCAAATGAGAAGAAGACTTACAGCAGATCCATGAACATGTCATATGCAGCCACTTCGCCTCCGTTGCTGACTTCAAACACCAAGTAGCCCACTCTATTCGCGACCAAGACTTCAAGCCTGGGAGCCTCGTCCTCGTCCTTAATAAAAAGATCAAAGCTGCTTCAAATGCTAAGTGTTGTCTGTGATATTTTGGGCCTATGGTTGTCGTCTCCCGAACTCACAATGGTTTCTTCCACCTCGCAGAACTCAACAGCACGGTGTCTAAACTCAAATTCACTGCCTTTTGTATCATTGCTTACCATGCCCACTTGTCCAAATCCATCTCCGTCACCCAAGGCAACTGAGGACAGTTGCATTTCAAAAGACCCCAGCAGATGTAAGGAGCCTGCCATGCATGCTCGCCGATGTTGCCACAATCTTCATTCCGTAGCTATGATACTTTCAGTGCCATGGTGCGCACTTTTCACCTTTCACTTTATCACCTTTTTCTTTGTTTTATCTTTCATCTATTTTCATTTCCCTTTCTCCTTTGTGGCTTACTCCACTGACCTCATAGTAGTCGTCATTACCTTGTGTTGAGCCACTTGACATCGTCTTTGTTCCATATTGTATATAAGCAAAGCTGTAACTTCTTAAATAACAAGTTAGTTCTCCCCCATCAATATGATTCAAACAAAAGTCTTCGTGCTGCAATGAGCAGTGACAATGCCTGAAATAGATCATCTTCTCATTTTCTTATCACCAACTTCCCCTTTTGGTTTATCCCATTCCCCTTCGAACTCGCATTGCACCGTTCCTGCCTAGAACGCAGCGAACTACTTACACTATTTCAGGATCCTCCCGTTGTCAGCTGGTCGAGAAAGTGTTGGGCTTCACCAAGTCGAGTGCATGGATCCTTTGATGGCCCCCCCGACTGGCATTATTCCCCTGACACACATAGTCCAGCTTCTGGATCTCATTCCTATTTTCAATACTGCCTTTTCTGACATGCCTCCCAGTAGCAAAACATGCTTGGAGGGCTATGGACATTATTATTTGAATACCTTTTCCGACAAAGAAACTTTCCATAGTTTGCACTGATCATTGTAGTCTACAATATGTGCCATAGGTAGACAATAAAATTCTGTTTTGCATGGAGTAGTACTCTACTGGCAATGACTGATAAGGTTTCATTATCAAGTGGTCTTGGCAATGATCTAGACGATATCATGATGCGTTCGACACGTAAGATATGATGTTGGCGCGAAGATCAGGATGTTGGCCAATCACAAGCCTCCATCCCACGGTCGTAAATGTTCGTAAGTTGTCAAAGACTTACCGACCGTATATTTCATTTTGCTCAAGGTGCAGATGCGACCTCATGCATCAATTGCCACCCATCACTGCCCTCTCAGGGCCAATACGACACCCGCTCCGCGCTCAAATGGCGCCGTAGTACGACCCACCGCACGTCGAACCCGGAACCTGGTTAATCATCAGGAGGACACTTTATAACGTTACCGCTTGACGCTCTTTCGTAGGTCTGTCCTCCAATCAGAGCTCTCAAAAGTCGATAAAAAAGGCAATTAAGGGTCCTACGAAAAGTTTTTTTCTCGCAAACTGGTCAGGACTGGTCAAAGACCGGTCATGACCACTTTTTTGTTTCTCTGATGGAAGTTCCACATGGTTCTCGGCGACAGTCCGGATTTTGAAGAATCATTATTACAATGCTGTCTGTGACGTGAGTATTCGTTCCGTCATCTTCCCAGCTCGTTCACTGATGTCCGCTTGAGTACTTTGGCCACCGTGACTTGGACGAACGGCGGAAATGGTAGCCGATGCGATCTCAATTAGGCATCGACGGAGCATAGATTTCAAGCCCAGAGGACGAGTGCCCATGACGAATGGAGAGGCATACACGAGGAGACGGGCTGGTCACCGGACTAACACGGCGTGGGATTACCTCTATTTGGGGCGCAAGAGTGGGTAGTTCTGCTCACAAGTTTTGATGGCGCGCGGTGATCCATGAAACAATCACTCAGATTCCTAACTCGGGCTGCCTCTCGATTCCTCCTGGTTACAGCATCTATCTAATCCTCGGGCTTAACCCGCAGGTGTCCAACCATCCACAGGTTCAATTCTCAGCCCACTCAACCCCACAACACGCTTCTTGATGACTTCACGCTTCAGGTCGTCGTTGAGAAGCGTGGTTCTTTTCGTCACTTCCGCAGCTCTTCCGCCGACGTAACGTGACCGTAGATGATCGATTAGGGGAGTTGATTTCTGTGCCCCACCGCTTACGGGTAGGTTGATGTGGCTTGCTCGAGCGAGGGATTCTACGATGAATTGGTTTATCGATTTTCGTGTTCAGGTCATCCCATTCGAAGTGCAGACGTGGAAGAGCGCTGATAATTGGTCAGCGACAATGTTCAAATGAACTTCATCGACAACATCTGCAATGCTCAAAAATAACGTACTCGTGCGACGACACTTTTCTCAATGGCAAAATACCCATAAGCGACTCTAAAAAGGGTAAGCGAGTGCAAAATCCTGGCCTGTACCCTCGGTTAACCTGGTTTGGTCGATAGATGAACAATCTAGCCACTTCTTGATCACCGGCTATACGACCTCCTTTCCGTCGTGTTCGGTACGTGGCAGCTTGGTCCGTGTTATCCACGCACATTACGGTACATTGTTCTCGAATCTAGATTCACTGGTGTCCGGAGATCAGCGCCTAGGGATCGTACGATTCCTCCGTTCCCTGGAGGGTTCATGGGAATGTTGGGTATTTTTTTTGGTCAAGTTCTTGGGTACCCCAAACAACATGACGAAATAGCTTTATTGAGCGTGAAGACACGAAACAATAGAACGTTCTTGCATGACTCATTGTTATCCAATAATTCAAGGGTCACTGCAACGCCGACTAGTGTGGTTGTTTGTTTGTTTTGCGAAAGGGTATATATAATATATACTCATGGGTTCAACGGTCTAAGACACCACCGTTTACTATCTTCATTCTTACCTCCAAAGCTGTCCATTCATCGATGAGTTCTGACGCTGTTGTATGCCTCTGCTACTATTGAACGTTTACTTTATTGACACCAATCTCAGTACTGGTGGGGTAGTCAATATTTCGAGGGTGCCTCCGCAATTCTCGAAGAGCAAGCCTTACAGGAGTGTGCTGATCCATTGACGACTTCTGATGCTGTTGTATGTCTCTGCTACGATTGAATGTTTACTTCATTGATAACCATCTCAGTACTGGTGGGGTGGTCAATATTTCGAGGGTGCCTCCGCAATTCTCGAAGAGCAAGCCTCAGAGGAACGTGCCCATCCATCGATGAGTTCTAACGTTGTATGTTTCTACTACTATTGAATGTTTAGTTTATTGACACCCATCTCAGTACTGGTGGGGTGGTCAATATTTCGAGGGTGCCTCCACAATTCTCAAAGAGCAACAAAGCCTTTGAGGAGGAAGGCCAGAAGATGGTTTAACAGTACCCCCAAGTCCTCTGCTACCGAGCCAAGTAAAGTATGTACTATATCACCATTGTGTTCGATGTTGCCTGCTGTGTCGTAGTCATGTAACCGAGTCGTTTCTGGAACCGTGATTGAATTTGCCCATGGTGAGCGTGCAACAAGAATGCGTTCGAAAAGTAGCGGCTGTGCATACCCGTCTATCCCCAGTCATTAGCGCCACTCGCCTATCGTCTACATTCGTGCTTGAAAAAAAAACGTGAAAGTGAATACAGTACGGATGAGTCACGCTGAGGGTTCTGAAGAACACACTGGTGTGAGGGCGCCAGCCGGCCCGGGGTTTTCGATACGGATCCGAACACTACTCGGTGCGAGTGTCAAATAGACATTGTAGATCAAGGGGAAAGTAGAGAGTATATCAGGCTAGATATCCTAGTGACTCGTAGTCCCACCGTCCCAAATTTCGATCTCACCTCCTCACCAATTGTCGTCATAGAATAAGGCGGCGGCCGCGTACCTCCCCTGGTCAGCACCGTTTCTCGGTATGATTCCCAGAGACGCCGGCACCGCTTCGTCTTTCTCGCCTTTGAGCTTGAGCTCCCCACCATAAAAATCGATATGCCAGTAATAGGCGACCTCATCAGCACTATTCAGCGCATGAGTCGTGCCCATGTCCACACAAAGCAAATGACGTACTATTTCGGTAATCCATCGACCTGGGTGAGCGTCGTCAGTACCAGGATCTTGAAGAGAACGAGCACAACAAACCTGCCTGCCACCATACTTGGCCGCTGCTTCGTTCAGCCAGCCGACCCAATAAGTAACACGAGCTATGACATGACTGGATGCTTAATCCCAGAACGAAACAAGCAACAACCAACTTGCCTGAAGCCCGTTCTGGACCGAAGAACAAGACGTACTTGCCGTAACCTCCGCGCTCCTCCACTGTCTTCTCATGCAACATCAGCATCGTTTGGCTGTTTGGGAGCTTTGCCTTATTTGCCCAGACTTTGGCCAGCGCAAGCGTCGTGTATTCTAAAGAAGAGATCGTATGAGCGGCCAAAGGGACTGCATCTCTGAATGAGTAAATGTGAACCAAACAAAAACCGCCACGAACCACCAAGGAATGCAAGTGTGGGGTCCCGGAGATAAAACTGATCTAGATACAAGTCTCGGATGTGCGAGCCGTCCAAAGGAAGGAAGGGTAATACAGTCGTTGCAGAACCTCCGTGAGGCACAAACTTTGCACCATCGTAGTATTGTGGCAAGAATGGGAACGAGTAGCGGAAGCCAGTAGCCAGTATTACAGTTTCGATTCCAGACAGGATCTAGACATCGAGTCGGTCGTCGGAGCACATTCCAAGGAAGCGAGACGAAACTCACAGTGCCATTTTTCAGCTCGACGAGGCCAGATTGTATGGGAGACCCTTCGGGTATAGGTAAGAACCGTTCAATTTCCCCCACGAGAGTCGTATTTTTAGGTATCCGACTGATTAGATTTTCTAGCGAAAAGTGTGTCGTGTTATCTATAGCAGTGTTAAAGATTATGGGTAACCTTCAGTCATCACTTCGGCACGTACGATTGTCAGCCTTGAATGGGATGGAAGAGTTAGATCCAATCAAGCTAGTGAGAGTGCTTCATATCTCACCCGGTAAGATTGATAGACCTTTCTAGCATGACGATTCAGGTCTCTAGATATTTCAGACCCACTGACCTGGGCCTCTTGTCAGTAGGAGACGAAAACGGTTCCGGGGGATGGCCTACAGATGCACCAATGATAAGCACCGTCTGATTGGTGTATACCTCTGGTCGCCGATATTGTCTCGAGTGACGGATAAGATCAGGAAACCTCCGTACCCACTCCCCCAGACCGGGAATGGACGGCATTGATGGTGTATTGTACCTGCCCACTGCGACGACGACAGCATCGAAATCCTATATCGTCCATCGATAAGATTCAACGTTCAACTAAGACATGCAAGTGATGTGAAGTGCACCTCTGTCCACCATGTAGCTCGGTATTTGTTACTCTGGGTCGGCTCGAGGGACCTGAGCCAGAGTCTCCAACCTTGCTCTTGCCCAGCTTGGTTGATTCGCTTCTCGACATGCTCGACGCGGGTGTTATAAGAAGTTGCGGGGTTCTCATCATTGCTATTGATGTTGAGATAGGAAGCATAGGATCGAACGTAGTTGCGAACTTGATAATGCGACAGTTCTGGTGTCCGAAGTGAGTGGCTAGTTCGAGAAAGGGACAGGAACATACTCCATTGTGTGCCCGCAGGCCAAGGCCATTGGTGAAACTAATACATAAAAGTAGCAATCAGATTCTGGAAGAAGAAAATTGACCAGCCGTGTTCTACCCACCTGTTGCAAAGGCTAAGCAGGCAGGAGCATAGATCAACATTCCGAACTGAACTTCCACGTGACACGGACCAACATACCGAAGGTGCATTACAAGTCAACGACTCCCAAATCGGTTTCGGCCCTCTATGATCCCTATGGATCTTGCCGTCGTTCTCGAACACCTCTGAATACGGAAGCTCGACGCCAGTTGGAGGGAGAGAAGGCACAAAGTCGCCAATTGGGGTCGGTGCATTCGGCGCGGGAGCATCGAGCGGGACCTCTTCGGTGTAGTGCCAATTGCCTCCGGGGACGCTGTCACGCTCAAAGATGCGAACGTCTAGACCGGCTTCGGTCAGTTCACGATATGCGATCAGACCACTACAAGGAGGTGTGGTGAGTGGCGTTGTGATGAATGGGGCACACAACACACCTTGGACCAGCCCCAATAATGGCGACCCTTTGAATGGGCCAGTCGAACTGGTACTCATCCGTCTCGGCTTCCTGAAACGATGGCGGGGAGAGTGGTCGTTGGACGCTGGCGGCGGCAACACCCGCAAGCAAGACGAGCCCAATGATCCGTCGCATAAAATCGAGTCCTAGTATCACTGTATCAAGCGTTTGAAGGGCTATTACTTGGCCTTGAATTCCGCCGTGTACGGCTTGAACTCGGTGACCAGGCCCGAACTATATATAAACTTGCCTAGAATCTGCCCTCACCACCATCTCGGGAGATCTCCGTGTCATTCTAGATTTCCCAAGGGAAACGCCTTTCAGGCGTTCTCGGCCGCGCTACCTCCTGATCTTCTCACAGCCGTCAAGCGACGAGATGCATTGATACAACGCATCGATGTGGTCTGACGTAAAGGGCCATCGTCCAGACAAACAGAGTGAATGGCATCACAAAGAATGAACACTGTTGCAACCGCTGCTTGGAAACTTAGCTGCATGACAATAACATTGCAAACCTCGAGGAAGTACATAAATCCATCTCCTGGCAAACCTTCTTCGTCACGAATTTAACCTCATGGGGTTCCATCCATTGCGTGATTTGTTCCCGGGCACCAGCCGTGTGTGTCATCCTAGATGGCTCGGAGGTCAAGAATCCTCACAAGTTTCCCTGTCGTCTGTGCTCTCAGAAGAGTATATAAGCGATTGCGATCAGTACTGCATACGAACCTCTAACGCCCTGGATGCGCTCGTCTGGTGACAGACATTCGAATATATCTTATGCTATCGCTCCATTTGGCAGACGTCATGGTACACCTGTAGATCGTGGTGAGTGTGCCACCGCAGAGCGGGTAGCCAAGTTACAACACAACGACTTAACAGTTACACTTGCGAGGATTTGCCTCATAGACTGTATGTACTAATAGTAGTACTTTCGCCGGGGGTCTGGTCACCAGACTAAGTAAGTCCCGTATCATGGTACAGCTTCAAGTTGAACGGAGGCTTTTCGGGAACCATGTCTCGGTTCCTTCGGGTTCGAGTCACATGTCACATCTGATCATCATCGTCGAGGGTTTTCTCACCAGTGTTTGAAGAGCCACTGGCGACTACCACCTGCCACACGCCATGACCAGTGGTGAGCCCACAATCCACGCATATGGCGGTGGCGTTCTCACAGTAATAGATGCTCGCGTATTTTTATTATCAGGCTAAGTTTACGTGCTATCAGGTTCTTATCTCCCGCTCATGACACCAGCGAGAACACAGCCATTGTTGGTACTGGCGCTCAAGCGGCCGCCTGCACCAACTCCACTGACCAAGGCTACTCTCCTTGGGCCCACCACGACCAATGATTGTTATTCCCACAGCCACTGGAAATTAAGCATCCGAGTCAGTCTCGACATCTGAATAGGCCCTTTTGAATGAAAGCAACGATGGAAATTTGCTTGGTTCAATTGCTAGGAACCTTCAGGAGCGGTTACGACTTGACGGCACCAGCAGCAACAACGACTTCACAGGACCGGACACTGAAGGTGAAGCGTCGGACACGGACATGGTTGGTATCGATTAGGTTTAATCAACGTAGTATCTATGCAACTTTGGAGGGTTGAACAGCCAATCATACATGTTTTCGTGCGACCCAAAATCCTGGGAATGCCATCCGTGGCTTTGTGGCTTTCCACTGGCACGCCAGTGGCACTTCAAACACTGTTTCTCACTGCATCCACTACCATGTCGCAGAACCTTTCAGATCACTCGAATGATAGTTTTCAGCTGTACGATCTTCGCGTCGAGGTGATCTGCCCTCCGAACCAGCGCGTCTTGTGCGGCGCTAAGCCGGGAGATCACTTCACTTTACAAGGAGAGATGCTACATCTCCCTCCTGGCCAAGGTTTCTCCATCTATTCCCTTGGTGAGTACACAAGCCAGTGTACATTCACCAAAGGTATGAAGCGCAGCGACACCGCTAACGCTCCCGCCCGAGGTTTAGGCGCTGTCCTCCCGCTGTTGGCGGCCAAGCAGCGTGTAACGGATCTGCATGATTGGATGACGACGGATGCGGAGGTTGCGTGCCCGGACCCGCATTGCAAGTCGCGCCTGAGGATTGTCCGGACGGGGCTTCGAACGTTTAGGCACGCTGAGGTGACTGTCGTCCCTATACCACCCACGAACGATCCAGAAGGGAAACGCTGAGAGTGATTGTGGATCAAGCTTATAGTATAATATATCCGCTCTGCAAGGGTGCACGATGAAACATTTGCCCACGCTGATATGGAGTGTTCTTAGCGTAAGCCACTCTAGTAGTCATACTACGACCTCTTGTAACTGTGCGCAGTGTATCGCATGCCGTCGTCGTCGTCGCCCACCTGTCTTGGATATCTTCAACCCGCCAAGCGCGAGGTCTATAACACTGAAAGGTGAAGGAAGCAACACTTTTAGGTAAAAGTTCGGCGCTGTAACGCTGAACGCGACACACGCCAACGAGGAATTGATACGTTCAGGCAAGTGATGCGAGCGTTCCTATTTCGACGTACGTCCGGGTGAGGACACACCAAGAATTCTGAAGAACACACCAGCGTGAGGGTGCCTAGGACAGCCATAGGAGGCTATTAGATACAGTTGCGAACACCACTTGTTGCGGGTGCCAAAGAGACGAAGAGATTGCCATATGCAGACCAAAGGCAAGGTATAAAGCATAATATCAGTCTAGACGTCAACTAGACGTCCTAGTGACTCGCAGTAGTCCCGCCGCGCCAACTTCCAACCTCACCTCCTCACCAGTTGTCATCATAGAACAGGGCGTCTTCGTACCACCCCTGGTCTACGCCATTTCTCGGTATGATTCCCAGAGACGCCAGTACCGCTTCTTCCTTCTCAGTAAGCTGGAGTGGCCCTCCATAATGAGCGATTTGCCAGTAATGGCCGACCTCTTTGGAACTATTCAGCGCATGAGTTGTGCCCATGTCCACACAACACAAGTGACGGACTATTTCGGTAATGTATCAACCTGGGCGAGCGCCGTCAGTACCAAGATCTCGACGAGAGCGGATGCAACGAACTTGTTTGCCACCATACTTGGCCGCCGCCTCGTTGAGCCAGCCCATCAGATAGGCAACACGAGCTATGACATGGCTGGGTGCTTAGTCCCAAACGAAACGAGGAACAAAGGACTTGCCTGAAGCCCTTTCTGGACCGAAGAACAAGACATATTTGCCATATCCTCCGCGTTCCTCCACGGTCTTCTCGTGCAAAGCCAGCATTGTTTGGCTGTTTGGGAGCTTTGCCTTATTTGTCCAGACTTTGGCCAGCGCAAGCGTCGTATATTGTGAAGAAGAGAACGTCGATGCGGCCAAAGGGACTGCATCTCTGAATGAGCAAAGGTGAAGCAAAACACGCAAAACCGCCACGAACCACCAAGGAATGCAAGTGTGGGATCCCGGAGATAAAACTGATCGAGATACAAGTCTCGGATGTGCGAGCCGTCCAAGGGAAGGAAGGGTGATACAGTCGCGGAACAACCTGCATGAGGCACATGCTTTGCATCATCGTAGTATTGTGGCAAGAATGGGAACGAGAATCGGAAGCCAGTAGCAAGAATCACACTATCGATTCCAGACAGGATCTAAAGATCGAATCTGTCGTCGAAACACATTCCAAGAAAGGGAGACGAAACTCACAGTACTGTTCTTTAACTCGACGAGGCCAGACTGAATGGGAGACCCTTCGGGTATAGGTAAGAACCGTTCAATTTCCCCGACGAGAGTCGTGTTCTTAGGGATCCTGCGGAGAGGATTTCTCCGCGCAAAGTGGGTCGTATTATCTACAACAGTGTTAAAAATTATGAGTAACTTTTACCACTTCAGCACATACGATTGTCGGCCTTGAATGGGATGGAAGAGTTAGATCACGTCAAGCATGTGAGAGCGTCTGACGTCTCACCCGGAAAGATTGATAGACCTTTCTAGCCTCATGATTCAGATCTCTAGATATTTCAGACCCACTGACCTAGACCGCTTGTCAGGAGGAGACAAAGATGGTTCCGGGGGTTGACCTACAGATGCACCAATTATAAGCACCGTCTGATTGGTATATGCATCTGGTCGCCGACATTGTCTCGAGTGATGGACAAGATCAGGAAACTTCTGGACCCACTCCTCCAGACCGGGAATGGACGGCATTGATGGTGCATTGAACTTGCCCACGGCGACGGCGACAGCATCGAAATCCTACATCGTCCATCGACAAGTTGTTCAACAAAGACGTGCAAGAAGGAGGGAGCGCACTTCGGTCCACCAAGTCGCTCGGTACGTGTTACTCGGAGTCGGCTCGAGGGACCTGAGCCAGAGTCTCCAACCTTGTTCTTGTCCAGCTTGGTTGATTCGCTTCTCGACATGCTCGACGCGGGTATTATAAGCAGTTGCGGGGTTATCATCATTGCTATTGATGTTGAGATAGGAAGCATAGGATCTAACGTAGTTGCGAACTTGATAATGTGACATTTCTGGTGTCCGAAGTGAGTGGCTAGTTGGAGAAAGGGACAGTAACGTACCCCATTGTGTACCCGGAGGCCAAGGCCATTGGGGAAACTAATGCGTAAAGAAAGGAGCAATCAGATTCTGGAAGAAGAAAAGTGACCAGACGTGTTCCACCCACCTGTTGTATAGGCTGTCCAGACAAGAACATGATTATCATTCCTTCCACATGACACAAACCAATATACCGAAGGTGCATTAGAAGTCAACGACTCCCACATCGGTTTCGGCCCTCTATGATCCCTATGAATCTTTCCGTCGTTCTCGATCACCTCTGAATACGGAAGCTCGATGCCCGCTGGAGGGAGAGAAGGCACAAAGGCGCTGATCGGAGTCGGAGCATTCGGCACGGGAGCATCGAGCGGGACCTCTTCGGTATAGTGCCAGTTGCCTCCCGGGACGCTGTCACGCTCAAAGGTGCGAACATCTAGACCGGCTTCGGTCAGTTCACGATATGCGATCAACCCACTACAAGAAGTCGTGGTGAGTGGCGATGTGATGAATGGGACACACAACACACCTCGGTCCAGCCCCGATAATTGCGACCCTCTGAATGGGCCAGTCGAACTGGTACTCATCCGTCTCGGCCTCCTGAGACGACGGTGTAGAAAACGGTTGTTGGACGCTGGCGGCTGCAACACCAGCAAGCAAGACGAGCCTAACGGTCGGTCGCATGAAATCGAGTCGTAGTAGTATGTACTACTGTCAAGCGCTTGAAGGGCTGCAGCTCGGCTTTCAAGTTGAGTGCCGATAGGCACAGCTTGAATGGAGGAGCCAGACTTTGAAACCTAGTAGCGGGTCGCCGGCCCGCCAATCTTTCCTGCGACTATTGTCAACAACACACTGGCAACATTTTTTCAGCGGCTACAACGGCTAGATTACTCTCGCACCCTTCCAACCTTAGCAGGCTATTTCCGAACCTGTCAAACGTTCTCGCGTCATCCCAAAGGGCCCAAAAATAAACATGTTGAGCAGAAGGATGACCAGCACAACCTTGAAATATCCCAATGCTACTCGGCTGCCTGGAGAACTGGGACGAGAACAAGGACGGCCTGCATAATAGTACGCAACGCTGCGCCGTCCTGCCCACCATTGTCGCGCGAGTGTGCTGCCTCACCCACTCATGCCCACCACACTGTCACGCGACCGTGCGAGCACACGCATGGTCGCTTGCTCACCCTACTCTGGTGACGAGCCCACTATGAGGTTGTTGCCACGTTGAGGGGAAAACCGTCCCGCAACAACCTCATAGCGGGCTGATCACCAGACTACTCTCACCCACCCTCACCGACGGCGAGGGGTTAGAGCTCACATTGTCGGCTAGTATACTTAGCCCGAGAAATTTACGGGTGGCTGTGCTCGCTTAGCCGGTCCGGAAGCGGTAACCACAGGCAGGAGGAGGGGGGAGAGAGTGCACGTGGAGGGGACAGTGCGCTCGGGAGGTCCCAAAAAAGTGGTAGGCACCTAGGTACATCCGCGATCTGTGTGCTACGTGCGTATGAAGGCCCGAGAGGGGACGGAACCTGGTGTAAAGTGCTGTAAAGTGTGTAAAGTGCCGATTTTTGCGGGTAAAGTGGTGTAAAGTGAGAGGTGCACGAAATTTACGGTAAATCTGGCTGGTAGCACGTAAATCTTGTAAATTTCGCCGGCCCGCTGGCGCGGGACCAGTCGGGCTCAGCGGCCCACTCAACACTATGCAGCTCACACCTCTAGACATCAAAATATCATTTTTTTTCGGGCAGCACGGTGACGCTGACGGTGCACCCGTCACTCCCAACACGGTCGATATGTTCCACTCCCGCCCGGACCACCGGGCGCACACTGCAACTCTCGACCCGAAAATATGAAAATATCAATTTTTTTTTGTGGTGCACTGATGTACGCCCATCGCTCCTCGCACGCCCAGCACATCCCAGTCCCGCCCCGACCGTCCTCTGGGGATCGCGAGAGCGAGCATCTGCTCTCTTCCTCCCAGCTCTGCCGAGGTGGCTGTGCCGATTTACTGTTGTTTTCACGTGACTTGTCATCATGGGGAATTCTTGTCCAAAAACACGCCCCAACTTCGGTCCTTCATATCTTCTCAACGCACACCTGGAATTCACCGGAAAAGGTACCAATCGACTCGGATGACCCAGGAGAACACTCTATGGGTTGACCGAAGACAATCCAGTGCATTTTTTAGATTTCAATATTTCGGGATTTCGGGATTTAGTGGAGCAGTAAGTTTTCTTTTCTATTCGCTGTCCCAACGCTCAAAACAGCACTGTAGGCATGCCACAAGGTTACCAAACTGATCCCGAGACCCAATGGGCCATTGTACGGTTCTCTGGTTTTGTAGATGACGAGCGGATTGCAATGGGCCTAAACCTTTCCACTCGTACTGTCAAGCGAGTTCTTGCTCACTATCGCGCATACGGAACCATCCCCAACCCGAAAAGAAATGAAGAGGATGAGGATGAGGATGAGGATGGGGCAGGAAAGGGACACCTTCGTGATGTAGATGTGGAGGTAACGGCTTAGACATTATCTTACTCCTATCACTCGAAACCTAACGCAATCGCTGTTACAGTTTCTTCTGGGTACCGTCGAGAAATCGCCTGACGTATATCTGGATGAGCTTCAAGAGATGTTAGCAACATCCTGCAGTGTCTATGTGTCTCGTGCGACGGTGTGGAGAACGCTTCGCAAAGCTGGTTTTACGATGAAGAAGGTGACCCACTGGCACACAACTAATGCATATACTTACATATTTTTAGATGTCCCGTGTTGCGGTAGAACGCTTGGCGCAGGCTCGGTTCGAGTATCTCGCTCGGATAGGAACCTACAGAGCAGATCAACTCGTCTTTGTTGACGAAAGCTCCGTTGATCGTCGAACAACCTACCGCGGCCGTGCCTGGTCAATCAGGGGAACCAAAGTGCAACGCAAGGCATTTTTTGTCCGTGGTCGACGGCAAGTAAATCACTAGTCCGTTCTGGTTGTACTGACTATTGTAAAGCTTTTCAGTTCTCCCTGCTCTGTCGCTTCAAGATGGGTTCTTGCATTGCAGCATAGTCGAAGGCTCCTTTTGCACGGAATCCTTCACGACATTTATCAGAGGACTCCTCGACAACATGCAACCGTTTCCTGCCCCAAACTCCATTATCGTGATGGACAACTGTCGAATTCACAAGCATCCCGACATTCAGGAACTTATCGAGTCTAGGTAATTCCATTATTATAGCTCTGTCACGTTTGCTAATGGCTGTACAGAGGGATGCGCTGCGAATATTTGCCTCCTTATTCCCCCGACTTGAATCCGATCGAGCTTGCATTTTCAGCTATGAAGTATCATCTCCGTCGAAATGGAGATTACGCACGAATGGCCATGACACAGCTGGCCGATCAAGACATTTACTTCACATTGCTCGACGCGCTGTACGCTGTTAGTTCTGAGGATGTATATGGCTGGTTCTCACACTGTCATTATATTTGATAGTACTATGGCCCCTTAGGTGGTTTTGTTGTTCTTTTACTATGTAGTATGCATCTGTGAAATCATCTGGATACTGAGTACAAGAGACGCTTTATGATTGCGTGACTCATTTGTTTTACCATCATACCATCACGATCTTTCGACACACGCAACTACATCCATCCCTACTCCAGCATGGCACTAAAGACCCTCGATTTACAACAACGTGGCACCTTCAGGTAAGTTTTCCTTCCCCACTCCATTCACTCATGTATTCAACTCGTTCTTGAAGCACCACCGCCGTGTCTCCCTCTCCCTCCCCTCGTCCCTGCGATTCGGTCCCGCCTGGACATTTCACAACGGCACCCACATAAACATACCAGAACGCAAGGGAAAAATGTGCAGGATCACAGACCAGGATGCCTTCATCATGCACAAGAAGCAGCGCAAAAAGTGGTCCGAGGAGGAGACGCGGATGCTCGTCGACGGCTGCAACACGGTACGTCCACAACAGCACAGCCCATGCACGCTCACCCTGCAACAGTGGGGTGTCGGCAACTGGAAGGCCATCCTCAAGGACCCGGTGCTCATGTTCAACAACTGCTCCCCCGTCGACCTCAAGGACCGGTGCATCACGTCCCCATTTCCCATGCCGTGCTCACACCCTCCAGCTTCCGCACCTACTTCCCCGATGTGTACAGGGAGCACTACCCCAATGCAAAGACCCACCTCTCCTCCAAGATTCGCTCCACCCTCCCAGACGGCTGCTCCATCTTCGAAAAGACCCGCTCAAAGAAGCGCCGTCCCTTCACAGAGGATGAGGACCGCGCACTCAAGGCTGGCTACGAGAAGCATGGCACCGTATGGGCCACCATCGTCAAGGACCCCGTCTTCCAGGAGCAGAACCACTGTTCCACCCACCTCCACGACCACTTCTGCAATGCCTTTCCTGAGCTCTACCAGGCTGCAGGCTACAAGCCGCGCAATGCCCCAAAGAAGAAGCGAGACGGCCTCCCCATCCACACAGCAATGGACAACCAGCTCCCCTCCACCACCTCCCACATCGGCCCAATACGCCAGAAGCGCACCTCCAGACTCTTCAGAGGCAGCACAAAGAGCGTCCCAGAGAGCTCCACCTGCTCCGAAGATGAGGACAGCTCAGCAGAGAAAGAGGAAGTGGACCGCAGGCTCTTCAGGTGCCCCCCCATCATGACAGAGACATCCCCCCAGGACGTGGCCCCCTCCTCCACCAAGCCCTTTCCCGAGATGGACATGGAGGCCATCGATGCTCTGTCCGAACCCCTCTCCATCCCCAACTTCATGCCCAGCGCATCCCAGTCCCTCTCAGAGCTAACCGACTTGTCCCAGTCGCAGGGCACATGGTCCAGCATCGAAACACTGATCCACTCCAGCAGCTGGTCAGCCAATGCTGGCTCGCTGACCTCGTCGCACATATCCTCTGATTACCCCTTCAATCAGTTCCCCTTCATCCGCTACATGTCCACCATTGGAAAGTCCCTCTGGGGCGCGCAGGACTGGTTCTCTGCCAATCCCTGGCTCAACACCTTCACGTTCTCCAGCAGCGGCTCCTCCTTTGCCAACGGCCTCTCCCCAGCACCACCGTCCCCCTTTTCCTTTCATCACCTCAACCACGGCATCATGGATCGGTACAACTTATTTCTGACCACCCTTCATGACTTTGCCTCGGAGGCTGGCGTTGGAGATATGCACTCCACCTTTTCGGACCCTGAGATGTTCTCCACCAGCACATTTAGGGGCCTCACCCATCACTCCAATTATGCCAGTGACCTTATCCTTGGTGCACACACCCATCAGCCGCAGCACACATATTATGGTACTGGTTTCGGCTCCGGAACACCCAGTGTTGGACTCTCAGGCATGCAACAGCCCACTGACATGCACCCTATATAGATGCCTGCACTCCTTGGCATTGACGAAATCGAGCTGGCATTGATTATACTCAACGATCAGGTTGAACCCCCTCCACCAGCGAAATTGGCATCCAGAAAGACGATGTGGAGATGTCTCTGAATATTGTCGAGCTGTTCGCCATCACCCCCCACAACATGGAGGACATGGTCGATATGACACACTCGACGCCCCCTGCAACGCCACCAACAACATCTCACCCCATGTGGCCCCTGTCACATATTCATTCATCTGCGTCGCATGGTGGATCCATATCTCTGTCCCTATCAGAGTCGCGCTCCACTGTGGCACGTTCCTCGCAGGTTCCGTGACCCATCATTGCATCCCACAGCAAACTCTCAGTCAGGTGTTGATCTGTGGAAGCTGTCATCTGGCAACAATTTCCAAAAGCCACCTCTTCAACTTGTTGTGCCCAACCAGTGATTCAAGCACAGGTTGTCGCAAGAATGACCAAGAGGATGGTCGAGTTCACCTCCGACAAACCCAAGACCCGGTTTGAGGCCATGCGCCTCACCCCCTTGTCTCCTTGCTCCTCCCCTGTGCCACTTCTTCATCTCGAGAAGTCATGCAATATAACGAACCAGGGTTCATCCTGCTGCACATTCGCTCATCTCCCCTGTCGCACATTCACTTGTCCCCCCTGGAAATTTTTATTGTATGTCATTGCTCGTCGTGCCATGTACATTACTAAACATGAGGCTCGGTTGGTACAGGATAAATTTGAATTTTATAGTGCTCTACAGCTTGAGCTCGAACGCCCACTGGTCCGACTCCATGTCTCAGAAAAAGTGCAAGAAGAGCTCTGCTGCCCCTACTCCTACCACCGCCCCTACTCCTACCACCGAGCCTCCACCCACCGCTCCTGGTCCTACTGCCAACTCGAAAGGTAAGCTTTTCCTCACCGTCTCAATTCGCTTCCACTGATCATTGTTGTTGACTCGTTAGCGATGTCTGGGGCGTGTTCACACTGCTGAACCTGCAAGATAGCCTGCAGGTTCGCTCCTGGTGAAACAGCATGTACCAAATGTGCTGAAAGCTCTGAGGAGTGCATTGCTCAACCAACTCGCACCCGTTCCCGTGGCAACAGCGCCCCACCTCTTGAACTCCCAAGTGAACCTACCGCACGCAAACGACGAGCTCCAACTCCCCAGCTCGCAACTATGGCCCCCAACCTGTTACCTGACAGACAGCAGACCCCTCAGTCCAGCAATACAGCTCCCCATGCAAAGCGCCGACGTTCATTATCTTTGCACGAGCATGCAGACGTTGGAGCATTTGGCCTACCAGCGGATGGCCTCAATGCTATTCCCGAGCTTGACAAATTCAATGATCTCTATGGCCTAAGCCACTCCAATACTCAGACTGCCGAGTTTAGCGATCCAGTCGAGCTCATGAGTGCTGTCATCGGTGGAGGGCCCATCAATTTCGACTTTGAATCTGAGGCAGATGGGGACGAGGCAAGGAGCTACGAAGAGTTCGATCTGGGGCAGATTACGACGGGCTCAGAGGACAGCAAATCCAATCTCGGCAATTCAGATGCAGATGATGGCTTGAGTGATCTCATTGAACAATGACATCCCCGCCTACAGCCGGTAGCAAAGCATGCACATACCAAACAGCTCCCGTCAGCCAAGCCTGCTAGCAAGGAGAAGGCTTTGACAAAGCCATCATATGACCCAGTGACCTGTCGTGAGTAGCGTTTGCGTGCGTTCGATGTACATACCGACTCAGATCCATTTTTCCACCAGTCTTCAAGATCCGATGTGCTGTGCTTCAATCTCAGGGAACGAAGATGTCACAAATTCAGTTCCAGATATCATTGAATGTTACTCTTGACGAGCTTTGCAATGTTGTCACAGAGAAACTATGACGGCATCCAGGATTCATCAAGCTTCAATATCGACTCGATTGCAAGGCAAAGACAGCCTTTACTTCCATACAATCAAACGAAGATCTCGAAATGTTCGTAGAAACAATGCAACCACTCATTGTTGCTCCCCTTCTTTCCAGTGGAAAGCCATCAACTTGACCAATGAAACCTGTGGTGGTTTACTTCGACAATGCAGCATCAGAGGACCAGTCGGCTGCTCCAGCACCCACCGGCGATCACAATAAGGTGGTAGGTCAAACATTCCGTCACATTTTCTATTATTCATTTTGTTTCCAGGGGGTGAGAAACTCAGGGTCGTCTTCCAAACAGAAGCCGCCATCTTCTGAAATGGATGGAACAGAAATGCAACAAGAGTTTATTGTGGCACTCCACGAGCACTGGAAGTGTGATGCGTACACCAAGGACCCTGGAAATCCTGTCTATTGCTACAATCCACCTGGCACCAACGTGTGCTATCAATTGAGTCATAACAGTATCTCATATTGGGCAGTCCAGATAGTGAGCAATCCTGATTTTTTATTTCTTCGAACTTCTCTTTCTCACAATACATAATTTAGGGGAAGGGAAGAGCAACAGTTGACAAGAAACTTTCGAGAGCGCAACTTCTCGAATGGTGCAGAGACAACAGCGTAGTGTGGGAGAACCCAGTGAGAGAGAACACTACTCACTATTCTGTTGAGTATACTTGCAAGACAGTGCTTGTTGTAAGTTATCACGCTTTGGGGTGCAAGAGAACTTATATTCCAGGGAGTTAATCCCTAGTATTTATACGTAAAGGATTGTTTATCCTTGTATGATCGTAAATGCTATAAAGAGCATGAAATGTCCCAAAGAAATGTATGAGTAAGCCATTAGCAATAATGATGTGCTAAGGCGTGACTATGATGCAATAAAATGCAATGATGGCGTGATTATGATACCATTGGAAGATGAATAATCATGGTATCATTAATAGGATTAGTCAGGCATAATATTGCTGACATAATGAAGAGTGAAAAAGATATGTGACTCAACTATAATGAGCGTGACTCATCACTAGTAGCGTGACTCATCAGCGTGACTCATTCTATAATAGAAAGCATAATAAGTGAGTCTACATAGTCAAACTTCAACAGAAACCACCATCTGTTGCTACTCAAAATGCAAGGCCGCACACACGAAATGTCGGTAGTGGCCTTGTTACTGACCCAGATCATCCAGTGGTGCAAAATCAGATGGGACCTGGGCCCATGCCATACCTGTATGCTACTTCTCCCTACTTCTTCACGTTGCCATGGCCTGCGCCTGTGCAAGGTCCCCATGGCAGAAATGGGATGCTATACCCATCATATCCACAGCCCATGCCAACCATTCCATCTCCGGTGGCTCAGGCATGCCCATCTCCCCAGCCATCGATCCTGCAGCCTCTCTCGGATTCCTCGCATCAATCCTGCGGTGCATTGCCTTCATCTGGCACTACGTCACCACCGAATTCCCTTGGGTCTGCAGTGCCAATCCCAGACATTATTCCCTGGTTTGAGCATCTCAAGAAACGTGAGAAGAAGCCACCTGGTGGCGCCAAGTTTAGTGATTTCGGACCTATACTTGAGGCCAAGGGGTTTGATCGTATTTCCCAGCTCACGCACGAATATATCCCGATCGACTTGCTCCAGCAGTGGTTGGGGATTGAGTATGGAACTGCAGTACTCATCTTCCAGTCCGTGGAAGCTGACATGAGGGCCATAAGCGCTGGCCAGTCAGTTCTATCTAGGGATTCCTAGCTCCGCACTGCATAGTACCATTCCTATCATTACTAGTACCCTCAATGGACATTGTTTTGTCATGCTAATGAGTCTCCATCATGCGAGCAAGAATCCTGGCTGCATTCCAGAGCCCCATGAATTCCGCATTTACAAAAACCATTTTTTTCGCCACCGGTCAACCCGGAACATGATCCCCTACTCCATCCCAGTCAAACGGCACCATCACCGACGAATTCCGAGCAGCTGCTGAGCAGATATGAAGGACCGAAGCTAGGGTGTGTTTTTGGACGAGGTTTTCCCACAATGACAAGTCACGTGAAAACAACAGTAACCGATTTACGCACAGCCACGTAAATTTCCCGGGTTATAGATACTTTAATTGTCGGCCTCAGTCATATTGTATTAATGTCCTACTGTGTTTGGGTCTATCCCTCAGTCTATGTTGGTCCAATCTAACAACCTTTCATCTCCCTCCTGGTGAAGGTTTCTCCATCCATTCCCTCGGTGAGTACAAACCAGGGTACATTCACGAAATGCATGAAGCGCAGTGACACCGCTCGCGCTCCCGTCCGCGGTTTAGGCGCTGTCCTCCCGCTGTTGGGATGGCATTTCAATTTCCCGGGGTACATGCAAGACGGCATGAGTTGCCTTGCGAAGGACACGTTTTGGGCGATTTCAAGCCGACTTCAAGTCGTATCTGCCCCTTCGCAAGCCTCTACGTATACCCTGGATCATCTCAATGTACTGGTAAAGCGTTGTGGGTCGGTAACACTGAAAGGTAAAAGAAACAATCCTTTTGGAAGCTCAACGCTGCAGCACTGGACCAATGCAGATCGACACACCCCAACAAGAATTAAGTAACACATCCAAGCAAGTGATACCAAGAGCGTTCCGATTCCAACGCACATCCGGGTGAGGACATACTAAGAACTCTGAAGGACAACCCCAGCGAGAGGGTGCCTAGGACAGCCATAGGAGGCTGTTCGATACGGATCCGAACATTTCTTGTTGCGAGCGCCAAAGAGAAAAAACGTTCGCCACTTGCAAATCAAAGGCAAGGTATAGGCCAAATCGGCATAGACGTCCTAGTGACTCGCAGTAGTCCCGCCGTCCCAACTTTCCATCCCACCTCCTCACCAGTCATAGAACAGGGCGTCTTCGTACCTCCACTGGTCCGCACCGTCTCTCTGCATAATTCCCAGAGACGCCAGCACCCCTTCATTCGTCGTGAGATGGAGCGGTCCTCCATAATGAGCGATTTCCCAGTAATGGGCGACCTCTTTGGTACTATTCAGCGCATCAGTCGTGCCAATATCTACACAAAGCAAGTGACGCACTATTTCGGTGGTCCATCAACCTGAGTGAACGTCGTCAGTACCAGGATCTCAACGAGAACGGACGGAACGAACCTGCTTGCCACCATACTTGGCAGCCGCCTCGTTCAGCCAGCCGACCAGATAGGCAGCACGAGCTATGACATGACTGGATGCTTAATCCCAAGACAAAACAAGCAACAAACGACTTGCCTGAATAGCGTTTTGGACCAAAAAACAAGGCATACTTGCCATATCCTCCGCGTTCCTCCATGGTCTTCTCGTGCAACTCCAGCATCGTTTGGCTGTTTGGGAGCTTAGCTGTATTTGTCCAGACTTTGGCCAGCGCAAGCGTCGCGTATTGTAAAGAAGAGAACGACGGTGTCGCCAAAGGGACTGCATCTCTGAATAAGCAAAGGTGAAGCACAAGACGCAAAACCGCTACGAACCGCCAAGGAATGCAAGTGTGGGGTCCCGGAGATAAAACTGATCGAGATATAAGTCCCGGATGTGCGAGCCGTCCAAGGGAAGGAAGGGTGATACAGTCGTGGAACAGCCTGCATGAGGCACATGCTTTGCACCATCGCAGTATTGTGGCAAGAATGGGAATGAGTATCTGAAGCCAGTAGCAAGAATCACATTATCGATTCCCGACAGGATCTAGACATCGAGTCGGTCGTCGAAACACATTCCAAGGAAGCGAGACGAAACTCACAGTACCGTTCTTTAACTCGATGAGGCCAGATTGAATGGGAGACCCTTCCGGTATAGGTAAGAACCGTCCGATTTCCTCGACAAGAGTCGTGTTCTTAGGAATCCGGCGGAGGGTATTTTCCAGCGCATAGTGTGTCGTATTATCTATAACAGTGTTAAAGATTATGGGTAACTTTTAGTCATCACTCGGGTACATACGATTGTTGGCCTTGAATGGGATGAAAGAGTTAGATCCCGTCAAGTTAGTGATAGCGGTCGTCTCACCCGGAAAGATTGATAGACCTTTCTAGCCTCATGATTCAGGTCTCTAGATATTTCAGCCCCACTGACCTGGACATATTGTCAGCAGGAGACGAAGACAGTTCCGGGGGATGGCCTACAGATGCACCAATTATAAGCACCGTCTGATTGGTATATGCCTCTGGTCGTCGATATTGTCTCGAGTGACGGACAAGATCAGGAAACTTCTGGACCCACTCCTCCAGACCGGGAATGGACGGCATTGATGGTGCATTGTACCTGCCAACGGCGACGACGACAGCATCAAAATCCTACATTGACCATCTATACGATGCTCAACCAAGACGTGCAAGAAGAGGGAAGCGCACTTCGGTCCACCAGGTCGCTCGGTACGTGTTACTCGGTGTCGGTTCGAGGGACCTGAGCCAGAGTCTCCAACCTTGCTCTTGCCCAGCTTCGTTGATCCGCTTCTCGACATGCTCGACGCGGGTGTTATAAGCGATTGCGGGGTTCTCATCATTGCTATTGATGTTGAGATAGGAAGCATACGATCGAACGTAGTTGCGAATTTGATAATGCGAGAGTTCTGGTGTCCAAAGTAAGTAGCTAGTTCGAGAAATAGACAAGGACATACCCCATTGTGTGCCCGGTGGCCAAGGCCATTGGGGAAACTAATGCGTAAAGAAAGGGGCAATCAAATTCTGGAAGAAGAAAAGTGACCAGACGTGTTCCACCCACCTGTTGTATAGGCTACGCAGGCCAGAATGTGATTAACGTTCCGAGCTTAACTTCCACACGACATAAATCAACATACGGAAGGTGCATTAGAAGTCAATGACTCCCAAATTGGTTTCGGCCCTCTATGATCCCTATGGATCTTGCCGTCGTTCTCGAACACCTCTGAATACGGAAGCTCGATGCCCGCTAGAGGGAGAGAAGGCACAAAGTCACTGATTGGAGTCGGAGCATTCGGCACGGGAGCATCGAGCGGGACCTCTTCGGTGTAGTGCCAGTTGCCTCCCGGGACGCTGTCCCGCTCAAATATGCGAACATCTAGACCGGCTTCGGTCAGTTCGCGATACGCGTTCAGGCCACTACAAGGAGGTGTGGCTGAGTCATGCTTCAATGAATGGGACACACAACACACCCTGGTCCAGCCCCGATAATAGCGACACTTTGAATGGGCCAGTCGAACTGGTACTCATCCGTCTCGGCTTCCTGAAACGATGGTGTAGAGAACGGTCGTTGGACGCTGGCGGCCGAAATGCCAACAAGAAATACGAGCCCAATGATCGGTCGCATGAAATCGAGTCCTAGTGGTAGCGTCAAGCGCTTGAAGGGATGCTACTCGGCTTGTACGGCACAGCTTGAGCTTGAAAAGGCTTTACGGGAACCATTCCCAGCATCTGGTTGTCGCTAACACTTGTCGAGGGTTTTTTTCACTGCACCCACCACCATGTTGCAGAACCTTTCAGACCACTTGGACGATAGTGATAGTATTCAGTTTCGTGTCGAGGTCACCGATCTCGCCCACCAGACCGGTACGGCGCTAAACCGGGAAACCGTTCAAAGGGGGTATGGCGTGTGAATGATTCCGATTGCTGGGCGTTCCCCCTATCCTTGCCAGCTGCTATGCTCCTGCCTATCATTCCACTCCCGCTCTCACCACACGGCCCCCCCTCCGAATACGATTGGGATGACCGCCCTCTGTCTCAATTATCAAAGACTACAGCATTCGCTGCTAGAGTATATGAACGGGATGTGTTCCTTGATACGCCTCGCTGCGTCGTCTGTGGGGATGACAGTCCCATCGTCCTTGAGCATTGTCACATTTCCATGGCCTCTGAGCAACATATTGTAAGATTAAAAATCATTTGAATGACCCTGAGGCTAATGTGCGACATAGTGGGACGGCCTGAAGGCCCGTAGTTGGCTCCCTCCGCAGGCCAAACGGGATCCTCGACATGAACCACCCAATGGGCTTCTCATGTGTGCCACCCACCATCGGCCGTTTGAAGCTTATGATTTCTTCATACGTTTCGTTCGTACTGTCAGTTTAATTTCGTCTTGCATTAATCTCGGGCCAAATATTGATTGCCCTTTTGAACAGAGTCGTGTTTGTCAACTACTCCGGTCGCACCCATCTTAAGCAGTTCGACGGAAAAGCCATTGCCCTTCAATTTGATGACTGTTATGCGCCATTCCCTTCCCTGTTTGTAATCCACGGGATGCGAGTCCATGGATTCCACCCGTTCGTGGTCGTGCCCGATAATCCCCCCTGGCAACAATGGATTTTATCGGACAACGTATTCAACGAAGCCCACCACGAGTTCATTCGTCATGGTAGCGGTTTATCTGGCCAACTACAACCACGGTATCAGGCTAGGACGACGGGCACCGCTGCCAAATCTGACCAGGCTGGTGAAAGTACGCTGGCGCCGCTCGATGCAGATATTATTGCTGACATCCTTGCGGCGACGCATGTCATGCCATCGTGGAGGGCATGCCAAATGGAGGGCATGAACTGGAGCGGCACGGCAGAGGAGAACATTCAGACATACATCTCGTCTATTGGTGCACAAGAACAGTAAGTTTGATATCGGGCCATGTAGACTAAACTACTCATGTTTACATGTTTTTCTGTACCCTCTGATTGTCTTTTGTCACTCCTAGATGGCGTTTCACGCCTAAGGACTTTGCTTGTACCCGGCTATGGCCGGTAGTTGAATTGACGAACACCGTCATCCCCCCCGCGAGTCGTGCGGAAACACCGACACGGATGAACGAGACTCGCAAATAATGACGCACCAACGTACAGTTTGAGATCTACCCGCCGAGCCAGCGCGTCTTGTGCAGCGTTACTTCACCTTTCAAGGAGAGATGCTGCATCTCCCTCCTGACCAAGGTTTCTCCATATATTCCCTCGGTGAGCGTACAAACCGGTGTACATTCACCAAAGGCATGAAGCGCGGCGATACCGATAACGCTCCCGCCCGAGGTTTAGGCGCTGTCCTCCCGCTGTTGGCAAGCAATCCGCATGATTGGATGACGACGGATGCGGAGGTTGCGTGCCCGGACCCGCATTGCAAGTCGCGCCTGAGGATCGTCCGGGCGTGGCTCCGAACGTTTAGGCACGCCGAGGTGGCTGTTGTCCCTATACCACCCATGGACGGCCCAGAAAATAAACGCTGAGAATGACTATGGGTCCAGCTTAGATATACTGGATTTATGTCATCAGGAATTGGTCCATGGCCTTATCCGCACTTGGCAGCACTTATTCGGCTTGATAAGTGGTCTAAGGGAGATAAGTCCGGGCCCGCACAAGCAATCCAAGGCCACTCGATTTCTTAAAT
>JBBPSD010000257.1:0-34525 GCA_038093415.1 Xerocomellus chrysenteron | reverse complement strand
CACCAGACGTACGGCGACTTTGAGATGCGCCTCGAGGACGACGAGAGGGCGTTTGCGTACGTCCGGACGTTGGGCCGTGCTCGCGCGTGGGTGGTGCTTAATTTTTCGGCCGACGTGGTCGAGGTACCGTTTGCGGGTCTTGCCCAGGGCGACTCAGCGGACGCGCAAGGGCAAGGGTTGGGGTTCAAGCCCCTCGGCGACGGGTGCGAGCTCGTGTTATGCAACTATGGCGAGGGGTCTGATGAATCTGGAGTGGAAATGGAAACCAAGAGCGAGGGCGAGGGCGAGGGCGAGACGTTGGCGTTGAGAGGATACGAGGCGAGGGTGTACGTCCAGCATATCTAGCCTTGCTGGCATGCCTTATCGGTTCATCGCATCGTGGCGGCCTCCCCGCGGTTCGATTTCCGAGGACCCAAGTTTACTTTGTACGAGGGTCTAGACTTGCGCAGCATGTGACCGGTTTGGGCCCATCAAAATGAAAACAAAGTTTGGACGCTAGATGGTCGCCGGTGATCGATCAGTACAATGCACATATATGTTCGTGTCCGATACAGTGGAATCAGATGGATTGGAACTGACCTCGTTCCGCTCGACTAGTCGATCTTTTGATCTTTCCCTGTATCATATCGAAGCGAAGCTAGCGCTTCGACAGACCACATCAAGTTTACAAGGACCACGACAACCAACGAAAACTATCCTCGGGTATATGGCTGGTAGGGATAAACGACACGACCTCTCAGAGGTCCCAGGTCCCAGTCAGGATCCCCACATGTCGCGGACACGCTGGAGGGAGTGGGGAAACGTAAAAACACGCGCGGACCACCCCGAGCTTAGTACGCGTGGCGCTCGCGGCTCGCATGTACAAAGGAAAGAAAATTAGGAAAATAAATTTCGTCCGGTTTCACTTATGGGAGACCTTGGTTGATCAAGTTCGTAGACCACTAAACGCTGGTTAGCCAAGGCTAGTGTCAAGATGTAGCGGTGCCGGTACATGCAGCAGAGAGGAGTGAGCCGGTCGTGAGAAAAGAAATATGGATAGGTACAACAAGATCAAACAAAAATGGTAGTGCTGGCAAGTCATAAGAACTTGCGCTCCCCAAATGGTTGCGTTTGCAAGTACCCATCGTATGCTACCCTTGCATCACGAAGAATCATATCAAGGAGCTTTTTATCAGACTCTGTGAGGCCATTATCATCGCCCTCGTCGTCCAGTTTGAGGCAGGATGACGACTTATTGCACACCTGCCGAGTAACCTTCTCCCTCCACTTCTCCCACACCTCTGTGTCGTTCGGGAGAAAAGTACGCAATGTTTTTTGGACAGCGGTAGGGGGAGGATTATCCACTCCGTAAAAAACGAGGAGAGCGACAAAGACGGGCATCGTTGTCCTGTTCCCGAGAACGAATTTGGCAATTCGTGGATCACCAAGCTCTTGAAAGAGTATGTCGGCTTGTAATTTCTCTATTCTCGACAAGGAGGTATAGAAATTATATGCCCAGGATACGCAGAGCGAGATGATGAACATGAGCTGACCGAAGGGCGCCCCTTGGGGAATGAAGAGTTGGGCCAGGAACTTGAGGATGTGGAGGAGTGAGCATCTGGTGATGGCGTGAAGCTCCAACCCGAACTTTCCTTTCGTGATGATATTGACGGCGTGGTCTTTGCCTTTGACCACCACTACCATATCCTCCCAAGTCACCGGAACAAGTATCCCATGTCCCAGCAGTGGCACCCGAACATGGTTCCAGCCGGACTTGAGTATAAGCTTTCCTGACCCGATCGCCATACTAGCGAGGATGCCGACCAGGATTACAGAAAAGCTATACCAGTCGAAAACACAAGCGCACATGACGCAGGTCACGATGCTGACGATGATCGGGATGAGGGCTCGCAAGGCATCACATTTGGAGAGGTGGGGGACATTGTGTTCATAGTTAACGCTGTTCAAATCGATGAGTGCGACGTGTGCGGGCATCGTTTCTTTCCCTCCAATCACGGTCTCCACCTGAATCTCCCTGCATCTCTCCATCACCAGATATCCCAAATGACCCGTCTGCATTTCAGTGCCGGACAACGCAGCGGTGTACCTTGGCCCCACTTGACCATCAAAGGAAAACAGAGTAGCGGGTGATTTGGTTGTGTGAGGGATTAACCGTTCCCAGAACTGGGACTGCACAATCCGGAAAAAATGCCTTGCGACCTCCAGACTACCTGGGGAGTTGTACCATCCAAACCAGCGTCTACCGTGGTAAAGTGGAATGAGATTCAGCGCCGAGATGGTTTCTTCACCACCAAAGATTCCAGCAATGCTCCATGCGTTGAGAGAGAACTTGGTGTTTGAGAGAGGTGGACTGAGGAGGGGCATTGCCAAGTGGTGCTGTGCTATTGCCCATCCGTGTCTGGATCATAAGTACTTACAATGGAAACTGCGGATTCTATATGGGCATGGGATCCTAGCCCGAAGGCAGCCCCTTAGGTAGTAGGAAGATAGTCTAGCGCCTGCTCAAGTAAGGCACATTTTCAAGGATAGTAAAAAGCAAGTTCCCGGGGCCCGCCACAGTGATCGGAGGAAATATTGGCTGAATCATTTGTCCATGGCGCTCCGCGACTTGCTGGCAAAAGAAGACTCTGGGTAATCGTTATCAGCGCTCTGGTCAAATTCCTACCTCTGTTGATGCGGCGGCTTATGCTGGCTGTGTGATAACACGGCGGCCCGCCGCATTCCGTGGAAACCCCCGATACGGGGGACCCGAGTTAAGGTTAGGTTCCCAACAAGTGAAGCGTCGAATGTTGTGTCTTCCCACGCATTCCTGGTTTGCAAACCTGACCAAGGGGCCATAAACGTAAAAACGAACAATCTTCTATAGCATGATCTTGAGGTTTCAGTGATGACTTCTCCTTCTAACCTCCCCGCAGACCCTCTTCCCGGCGCATGGTGGAAATCCGCCATCGTCTACGAGATTTTTCCCGCCTCCTTTTTGGATTCCAACGGCGATGGGGTAGGTGATCTCAATGGCATCTACGCCAAGTTGGATTATCTCAAAGACCTCGGCGTGAACGTCCTTTGGCTCTCTCCAATTTACCGTTCGCCACATGTGGATGTGGGATACGACATGTGTGTGTCTCCCATTCGCTCGTCCCTCGTGCTGATTACACGATTCGGTTTTCTCTCTCTCATCTCTTTTCGCGGTTGGGGGGGTTTACTCTCGGATCATATCCTTGTGAACACGCAGCTCGGACTATCGCGACATCGATCCGCGGTATGGCACTCTTGCGGATTGGGATAACTTACTCCAAGGCGTCCACGAACGTGGCATGAAGCTCATGTACGTCGACCCTCTTCATCGACGTGTCATCGAGATCCAAATTCCATTCTAAATGATATTCATTGCCTTCCGTGGCGTCCTTTTTTTACCCACAGGATGGACCTCGTCGTCAACCACACGTCCAATGAGGTACGTCACTTTGGTTCTAAACCTTGGGACCTTGGGAAACTGACGGTGAACTGATTGATCTTTTCGGATGTGATGGTATTCGGTACAGCACGAATGGTTCCAACGATCCAAGTCCTCCAAAGACGGTCCTAAGCGTGATTGGTACATATGGCGCCCCCCGAGATACGTCGACGGTCAACGTCTCCCGCCCAACAACTGGAAGTCTAACTATCACGGTATGTCGTGCGTGCCTCAGCTCATCGGACGAACAATGCCGACCCCACCTCTTCTTCTTTGGATCTTCCATCGGACTATTTGGGCTTGTAACGCAAAAAAAACACGCAGGTTCGGCATGGGAATTCGATCCAGGGACGCAGGAGTACTATCTCCACTTGTTTGCCCGTGAACAACCTGATTTGAACTGGGACAATCCGGCCGTCCGTGATGCCGTATGGGACATGATGCGATTCTGGACTGATAGGGGATGTGATGGATTCCGGGTAGGTGTTTTCTCCGCATTGATTGTTGTCGCGGGTAAGAGCCGAACGGCTCCGTGATATCTAGATGGACGTGATCAATTTCATATCCAAGACATATGGTTTACCAGACGCACCGGTTGTAGACCACACCCAGTATTACCAACCTGCAAGCATGTATTTCGCCAATGGGTAAGTGTGAATCCACGCCACATCGTGCCAGCTCACTGCGCGATTTTCGCCTCCTTTCCGAGGAGAATCTGATTCTAAGCACACGACCTTGCTAGTCCACACGTGCACGAGTACATTCAACAGATGTATAGGGAGGTTTTGTCACGTACGTCTTTTTTATCTCATCTGCTCGCCTGATTACTCATTCGGCGCTGCCGCTGCGTGCTGTGCTCGGTACCCTTATGCTTCTCGCTCAATGGGGTTCCCGCAGGTCATGACCTGATCACGGTAGGCGAGACACCCTTTACATACGACAGCTCTGCGCTCGCTGCGTACGTCCTACCACAAAACAAGGAACTCAACATGGTCTTTAACTTTGAGCTGATGGGTTTGGATTCCCCGGCGGGGCCGCCCCTCGTGAAAAAGGCATGGCGGTTGGCGAAGCTCAAGGCCATCGTGGGACGATGGCAAACGTACAAGCGAGAGGAGGGGTTCTGGAATGCGTGAGTGGTGTTTCCTCTTGTTACCCTGCTTTCGCTTGTCTCGGTCGGGTGCTATGCCCCTGTGGCTTGGGCTTTGGGTGCTGGTGTCAAGGGATGTGTTTCCTCGATCGATGGCATATGAGAGGGTCTCTTGGGTCATCGTTTCCTGTGGAGCGTTCGTCTTGAGAGAGCTTCGACGAACGAGGTGAGGTGTCTGCGAGGCAGCACGGCGAATAAGCCCGTTTGTACGTTCGGTGTCTTGCTCGCCGTTCACCATATGCTGTTTGCTGTTCGTATTGGCGTACGGTAGATTTGGGCATGCAATGTGGCGGCACTGCGAATGGGCTGTTCGGTGTCTTGCTCACCGTTCACCGGTCATTGTTTGCTCTTTGCTGTTCGCATATGAGGGGCTTCGACCTGCAAGGTGCCTGCGAGACGAACGCGGTGAAGGAGCCTGTGCAGCCCGTACATATCAAGGGGATGGAGCTCGACTTCATATCGCTGGCAAATGGGCAGGGCACCGTCCGTGAACGTTGAAGCTGACCGCTCGTTCATGTCGTGTCGTGCATCGTGTTGTCGTGGTGTGGATGCTGACCATCGTGCATGCCGTCCGTGCTCCACGTAACTGTGCAGGGTCTTCATTGAAAACCACGACAACGCACGCGTCGTTTCTCGTTTCGGGAATGATTCCCCAGCGTGCCGAGCGATCTCGGCCAAGATGTTGGCTGTCCTCGAGATAACACAGACGGGGACGGTGTACGTATATCAAGGACAGGAACTTGGGATGAAGAATTTCCCGAGGACGTGGGGGATCGAGGAGTACAAGGACGTGGCGTCGCAGAATTATTGGCAGTTGTGCGTATGCTCCCTTGTCCGTGTCTCCCCGCGGCTTTCTGACGTCGAACGTAGAATCAAGGAACAGAGACAAGAAAAGCAAGGGAGGGAGAACGTCGATATGGAAGACGTGTTGGACGGCTTCCAGCAAAAGGCCCGAGACCACGCTCGCATCCCCATGCAGGCAAGTCCAGTCGTCGTATCGCCTACTCGTCTCTTTCGTTTACATTTATTGCTTATCACTCGTTCACACTATTCACATGTTGTCACGATGTCACTTGCACGTTTTTTCCCATCTCTTTGTCTTCCTCGTGTTTGGAACACATGATCTGACGCTTGTCCACAGTGGGACGCCTCTCCCAATGCTGGGTTTACGACCGGTACGCCATGGATGCGTGCCTACGAGGACGACGCCCGCGAGAGCTGGAACGCCGCCGATGAACAACAGCTCGCGAACGGCAAGCAGGAAGAGAGCGTCCTTGCCTTTTGGAAACGTGCCATCCAAGTTCGAAAAGCGCACGACGTCCTGGTACATTGCATTCTCTAAAACCCGAAAGAAAAGTTGACACTCGGGAACCAGACGTACGGCGACTTTGAGATGCGCCTCGAGGAAGACGAGAGGGCGTTTGCGTACGTCCGGACGTTGGGCCGTGCGCGCGCGTGGGTGGTGCTTAATTTTTCGGCCGACGTGGTCGAGGTGCCGCTTGCCGGTCTTGCCCAGGGCAACTCGGCGGACGCGCGAGGGCAAGGGTTGGGGTTCAGGCCCCTCGGCGACGGGTGCGAGCTCGTGTTATGCAACTATGGCGAGGTGTCTGATGAATCTGGAGTGGGAATGGAAACCGAGAGCGAGGGCGGGACGTTGGCGTTGAGAGGATACGAGGCGAGGGTGTATGTCCAGCACATCTAGCCTTGCTGGGCATGCCTTATCGGTTCATTGCATCCTGGCGGCCTCCCCGCGTTCGATTTCCGAGGACCCGAGTTTACTTTGTACGAGGTCTGGGCTCCGCAGCATGGATCTGGGCTCATCAAAATGAAAACAAAGTTTGGACGCTGGATGGTCACCGGTGATCGATGCGTACGCATATGTACATGTCGTGTTTGATACATGATAGATAGATTGGAACCGGCCTCGTTCCGTTCGACTCGTCGATCTTTTGATCTTGCCCTGTATCATATCAAAGCGAAGCTGGCGCTTCGATAAACCACAGTAAGCTTACAAAGACCACGAAAACGAAAACAATCCTCGGGTATACGCGTGGTAGAGACAAACGACACGACCTCTCAGAGGTCCCAGTACGTAAGCCAAAAACACAACAAGTCAGGATCCCCACGTGTCACGGACACGCTGAAGGGAGGGAGTGGGGAAACGTAAAAACACGTGCGGACCAGCCCGAGCTACGCGTGGCGCTCTAAGCGCGTTATCTATGGAAAAAGCGGAAAGGCGGCAGGGAGGGAGGTAGAACTTGGCTACACGTCCGCTCCTTGGCTATCGTGTCTAGTAACGAACGCGGTTAGTGCGGCGGTGACGACGGCGTTGAGCGGAGGTGGGGGCCTGAGAAGGCGTGCTTATGCCGCCGCAGGTATCAGGGGTGCCGCTGGGGGTAGTCGCTGGGTTGGTCGAAGGAGTGACAGAGGGTGAGAACGTGGGGGTAGAGGTGTCAGCAGGGCTGCTGGGCGAGACGAGTGCGTTTTGACCAGTAGGGCGGGGACGACAACGCCGACAGGTTGCCGGCGACACCGATGGGGAAGTCGTTGGTGGTGTTTGGGCCGATGCCGGCGTGGACGGGGGCGCCGAGGACGGTGTCGTCGTCTCCCCAGGATCGCCGCATCCTGAATCGGAACCACTGCCGCTGGGGGTGGCTATCGGCGTCGATGACGGTGTCGTCGTTCCGGGCGCGGTCGGCGTCGGCGTGTATGTCGGCGGCACCACAGATCCAGGAGCGGATGGGGTGCCCGATAACGTCGGCAGTGGCACAGACCCAGGGGAAGAAGGCACCAGGCTAGGAGTGTTCGATGACGTCGGCGGGGAGCTCGTCGGGGAAGAAGGCACCAGGCTAGGAGTGCTCGATGGCGTCGCCGGGGAGCTCGTCGGGGAAGAACCACCCGAAGTCGTAGTCGCATTTCCCGTCACGAGCTGCGCAGCGTCGGCGCAGAACGCGACCAACAAGTTGACCTATTGAGGGTATGCGTCACGTGCGACCGGTCTGGAGCAAACGGTTCCGACTTACGTTGTCGGTCTCACAGGCGACCTGTACAAAGTTGTCGTTTGGGTTGAAAAACGCGGCATCGGTGCAGTCCGGACTCGAACCTTTATCGTCGACGGTGAGTTCACGCAGGGCTAGAGACGAGAGAAGCGTGACGCACATGTCTTTCCCATACCATCGCAGCCGTTGTAATATCTACAAAGGACATGAACACACGAAAGACATGGGAACTGATCGGGTTCCAACGCACGCAAACGAGGTTTCGACGCTGTACGCATGGCTATCATAGACGCCCGTCAGCAGCTTAATCAGACAGGTAGTATGAGACGGGCTCACGGGGGTATCAAGGAGAGGTCTGTGCTCGAACCACATCCCGCACAGACCGAGTTGATGAGTGTCGTCTCCAGAAGCGTACAATTTTCGCCGTTGACGTTACAATAACCTAATCGTAAAGAGAAATTCGATTTTAAGAAGGGATGCTCGCCCTCGCTGAGGACACGTGTGTGGGCTTACCCGTCTGAAGGTAGCTGAGCAAAGTAGAAAAGAAAAGAAAAAGGTCTCAGCAGATCGCGGGGACGGGAGTATGGTGCTTCGATGTTCGACGTTGACTTACGCAATTCCAGAATAGTTACCGTTGCTCGTGTACGTGTCGCCGTTGAGGATGTTTTCACCGTCGAACATGAGCGCGGGCTAGAAAATAAACAATAGAGTGAGACGTCGTCGACAAAGGGCGAGGCGACGTACTGATCCAAAACCACATCTAGTTGATATCATTGGTTAGAAAATGCTCGACGACGTCAAGAATGAGACGACTGACTGGTTTACGAATTTGATAACGTGTGTCTCTGCATTGGCTCTTAGAACTAGAAGGAAAGACACGGCCACTTGGGCCAGGAAACGAGAGGGGAGCATCAGAAGGGAGGGAAGGCGTCAAAGGAACGATGGCGAGCCCAGCACAGAGACGGGTGGGTAATAAGCGGATAAAGAACAAGCCGGGATGCAGGTCTTTATGGGCATCGCTCATAGAGACAACAAGAGTTACCGTGCCGCATCCGATCCCCTTCCTTTTCCAGATCCGGACCATGCTGGCTCTCAATTCCCGCTATGTTCCTTGCGACGGTGATTTGAACCTGCCTGTGTGGCCGCTTTCGGTCCGCTGTGAAGGGCGGGTGCCAGCAAGACAGCTTGAAGACTGCCTGCACACCTCGATTCGCTTCAATTGCCGTTGTTCGCACGCCCTCGTCGCAGCGTACCTGATTCGCATCTTGTCGCGAAACACGCTTCTCGACATCCAGGAGACCAAATATACTAATAGTATATCTTTCCGAGTCGGAGTCACTTGAAGAAGCCTCCATTGTCGTATAAAGACCATATATCGATGGCAACAGAAGACACGAACGTCTCTTCAAATTTCCATCATTCGTCGACACAACGTCACCGTCCAGTCAAGAGGTCTACTAGATGCATACTTCCACTCCGAGTGACCCAGTAGCACGATGATCCGATGACGGGCCAGCAATATCGCTGATCATCATAGGACATGGTTAGCTTGGGTCGGAACCGAGAACGTATATAGTAGACGGGTCTCTTACACGTATCTTCCAGCATGGAACGTCAAGAATGACCAGGCGATCGTCAAAGTTACATGGCAAGTACGACTTGTTGTTAGGCTACTAGACAGCGGTAAATGTGTGAAATTCAACGACCTCGTTACCATGGCCCCAACGACCGACCCCTTCCGAGTCCTGGATGGTCTGTGACTCAAACTTGAACTTGAGGCACTGTGATACGGTCTCAAAGAATGACATGCTCCGGCGATCTCTTCGGCGATCATGACGGTCAGTACATCGCGGGCCCGGCGATGCGGGTTGAACATTGCCGTGTACAAACGTAATTGGAATTGCTCCAATGTCGTAGTCTGAAAGATCAAAATGGATCTGCTATAGAAGCTCTACGGGACAAATGATGAAAGAGAAACTCTTTGAGCGCCCCAGGATCCGTTCCGCGATGAATCGATGGCGATGATCGACGATTCGAGCGTGGAATGCGGTAACTCGAATGGTATTTAATAGAGCGCCACACGATGAGATAGTAACGGAGAGAGACGTCCATACTAGTCGATGGGAAGGAGATGCTTCAAAACAGAGACGACACCAGGTCGTAATAACGAGAGCGCGGGAGATGAACAAAAGAGTTTGTTGGGAGAGATCTCAGGGAAGAAAAGAAAAAGTGAAGAAAAAAAGTAAGGTACGTCATCTCGTGCACATATGAAAGAGATTCGGGAAACTGAAGGACGGCGAGGTGCTAAGCTAAGCTCAAATGGAAGCTGTCACATGCCCGATGTCATGGCAATCGTTGTCCTCTTCCTCGTCCTGATCCGCCTCGTCGATATCGAGAAAGATGCGGAGGCGAGGCGGAAACGAATGCGATGAAAGCACGAGGGCCGTTGCCTCAGGATCAATGTCCTTGAGGGTCAACACCTGAAGCTGGTCACACGCATGAAGCGCCGAACATATAGCCAAAAGCGATGTGGCGTCAACACGGTCCAGACAGAGCGACGTCATAGCGCACAAGTGACCAAAGAAACCATGGATCGCAGTATCCTCTGCATGGATGCTTCGCAACGAGAGCTCACGAAGACAAGACAGCGGTACCCTTTCGGTTGCATTCATCTCCACGAGGTGATCGAACAGCCGCGAACAGTCCTGACGCTCACAGAGCTGGATCCCAAAAGCGACGTCTTCGACAGAAAGGACCCGGAGGTTTGGCAAGATGAACAACGACAGCAGGTCAATGGCATACGCCACGTTGACGAACCCGAACTCGAGTTCCTCCAACTGCGGTAGATCGATCTTTTGCAGATCATCGCTTCCGCGCTCATTTTCCAAGGCGTGATCCATCTGAGGACCCCACCCAAGGATGACAAGACGCTTCAGCTCTGCGTTTGCACACAAGATGCGCCGAAACTCCGAGAGAGTGGGCATAACGTCCCGGGCATGGTACCTCAGCTCCAACTCTCGGAGACCCGTGAGACCAGACCGTGCCCAATCGACGTGAACGCCCGAAAGCGATACGTGACGGAGATGACACAGACTGGCCCCGCCCAGAAACCAGGCGACTGGAAGGGCCAGGTTCGCGGGGCGGAACACCTGTCCCTGTGCAACAAAGTACTCGTTGCATCTGGCGAGCCGAATGGTTTGCAGAAGAGGTGCCGATTCAATGGCCACGGTGGATGAGAGGAATGTGAAGATGGGAGCCCAGGTGTCCGTCAGGAGTTCGATGGACCGCCAGCGCGCCGCCTGTGGTACGAGGAGGAGGCGCATGATGTCATCCATGGCATTGCACCCAAAGATGTGGGACGCTTCATCCCAGTCCCAGGATGGATCGCGAAAGTCCATGTAGATATCGAGGGGGTGATTTCGGGAACGGATTATACAAGTGCGCACGCACGCGAGTTGGTTCTTGGAGAGAGGGAGTGAAAGATGGATAAAAGTCCACAAAGAAGGCATCGAAAGAGAGATCTGCCTCCATTGTCTACATACGTGAGACAGCGAAATTGACTGAGAGATGGGGTCATGAGATGAATGGGATGTGAAACCAAGTATGTTCGAAACGACTTCAGCTGGCATTGGCCGAGCGTACGATGTGTACCACTGAGCGTTCAAAGAACGCGGCACAGGTCGAACGGTGGGCAAATAACAGATTTCCTTGCTTTGGGGGACAGCAAAGACTTGGATGGACAACATCTGGCGGAGAAAACAGTGGCATGTTAATGATTCTATGTCTGCATATTGTTGAGTGAAGCAACAGTACCGAAACTTGGGGCAGTTAAGATCGAACTGGAGAGTGCCCGAGTCGTTGAACGCACCGAGAATAAAAGCGTGAAACACGTTCCTATATGCCAAAACGTTCCTCAACGGACGCCCACATCACCAGTCATGGAATAATATGTTTGTCAGCGCAGAGGTGGGATGTACCCACAAACGCCTCGAGGAACATTTAGGATCGCCTCGTGTGCCACACGTGCCGCCTGGCAACTGGTACCGAGATCATTACGAGTCTGTGTGAACCCGTGGGTTTAACTGCCAGCCAAACGGTACTCATTGGACCAGCAGCTGTAGCCATAGTCCATAAAATGTTGATGGCCCCTGCCTGGGGAAGCAACGGAGGGCGCACCATCAACAGACCGTACGAGCCGGATCGAAGAAGCTCACAGCCTTGTCCTTGTTCTCGCACGATGGTGGGTACCACCATTCTACACCCCAGATAAAGCATCAGTCAGGGCACAAACCCTTGAAGTATGATGCTTCCAGTGGAGCATGAAACCCCGTCGGAGCGATCAGGATATGTCAAAACTAACCGTGGACCTACACTGGATGCCGATTATTGTTCAACTGCCAGCGTGTTCTGCAATCACGACATTCAAATGAATACAGTGGCACCCCGACAAGAAGACGAAACACAAACGAATTAATAGAAGTCATACAGCTTGGAGATATAGCTGTTGTCAGGCCTACCGATCATTGGATGAGTGGAATACAAGGCAGGAGTCACCCACATGGATTTCCCCAATGGAGTTTACCAGTAGATCGTAGGACAGCGTGCCCAGATTTCGCTGGAATTACAGTATATCGTTAGCGCCGCGTTAGGGGGTATCACTTTATATTCCTCTGACCAAGTAGTACAAAGTGCTTACAACTTTGCTCGATTTTCGGAGTGCCATGGATGGGTGATCAGTGATCAGTGAAAGGGAGTCAGAGTGTGGCTGAGCAAAGCGGTGGGTATGAGCTCCATCCAAGCTTGAAGCTTTGTTGTCATGGGCACGGTGCTCTGGCTGCACGCTCTCGTGCGTCCCTTTGACCCAACATTCATTAACGGCTATGTAGCCTCCTGAGGTTGATTCTTTGCAAAGCGTTGTTTATACATGTTAGGATTCAAGGGTGTTGCCAAGCAGGGCCAAACAAAGGATGACTGACACAGACTCTGGCTTTGAAGCTTTGAAGTGAGACCGTCATCACGTCGCTATGCCCAAGTATTCGCAAGACGAACGTTCCAGCTACCGTTCTGAGCGTCATCATAGACGCATGGGTGAGGGCCGTTTCCCCATTTGTATGTTCCCGTAACTCACCTCGGATCACTCTCCTGGTCGCCCCACGTTTAATTTCACCATGCATTGTCATTCTGGGCGGCTCGCTACCTAAAAAAAAAACGCAAAACGCAACCTCCGTGGAACTAATGTGTTTAGCACAAGACAGGGGAGACAGCAGGTCTCGCTCTCCTCAGCGCAGCAGCCACAGACGTGAAAGAAACGAGGATGGATACTGGCGCAGGGACCGCAAGCGCTCCAGGTCGCGCAGTCCCCACCACACTCACAAACACAGCGAGGGCCGTAAAAAGGTCAGTTCACGCTCCTGCCTTGTTATTCAATGCTTAGGATCGATTCAGGAGCGGGACGGCGACGATCATTGTGCCCGCGAGGAATCAGTGGTGCCAAGTCGGAGCAGAGGTCGTAGTGTGGTACGTCTTATGAAATTACCATGGGTATCGGATCTCTAACCTCAAAAGGTGTACGTGTGACGTGGCCACTTCGTAGACCCCAAGAGGCCGTCGCAGTGCCAGTCCTTACTCGTCGGGTTCATCTGCCTCTACCGATTCTCAGCGTCCTGCGAAGCGCTATCGCCACAAGTCGAGGTCACGTTCTCGCTCAAATGAACGAAGCCACACTCGCCACCGTTCGCGATCGCGATCGCGTAGCCGTGAAAAGGAACAGCGCAGGTCAAAACACAAGGAAAAGGACCGTGATAGGAAAAAGCGCCACAAGGACAAAGAGAGGAAGAGGGACAAGGATGAGAAACGTAGCGTTTTGACAGGAAAAAAGGTGCCCCGTTTTCATCAGTAATTAACTCAACCACTATCATTAATCTTCCTGCCAGATTAAGCTGAAGGTTCACAAGGATTCGAGGGACATAGAGATGGATGCAAACAGAGAGGACCTTTTGCAATTCCTGAACTCTACATTTGAGTAACTATCCATGACTTGTACAGGGCATATATCATCACTCGTTTTCTGTCTATCTTGCCCGGGCATCGAGGGGATTAGGAACCCCGACGACCCCTTTCCATCCATTACCAAGAAGCCTCGGGGATGTCTCGATTTAGAGCATGGTCTCTCGTAAAGACGTATTCCATGAATTTCCATCCTTACAACCTCTCAGCACTCCCTAAACAGTTGGTCAGAGCCCGAAAAACCTTTGCGGTAAACCTTGGTTTCCGGCATTGGGCTATGCCTTCCATAATTTCTTTCCTTCATCATAGCCACCACGGCTATAAGAGTGTTTGATCATTCCCTCCATCCAATCATTTCACAACCAGTCTCAGTGTTCAACTCATCATGTCCAACAACTCTACGGCGCCATACGGACGATGGGAGTCGCCTATCACCTCTGACACCGTGATCTCGACTGTGTGTTAAGTACCCTAATCATACATTGGATGATGTTGAAGAACGCAATCACCGCAGAATATCGTGTTTGACGACGTGCTGGTCGATCCTATCACGAACGGCGTTTACCACCTTGAGGAACGCCCCGATGACAATGGGCGCTGCGTGATTGTAGACACGAGGGCTCAAAAGGATGTACTGCCGTCGCCCTACAGCGCGCGAGACTCCGTACAGGAGTACGGAGGTGCTCCAGCCATTGTCTACGATGGCATTATCTACTTCTCCAACGACTCCGGAGATGCTTCCAACCCTGATAATGGCATCTACGCCCTCAACCTGAAGGCTGCACCTGCCGTTGTTCGACGGATCACTCCTGGTAATATCTCACATTCCATCCATGATATGCCGCTTGTTTAACGTTGTTATCGATAGTCAATCCCCACTGGCGATATGCCAACTTTGCGGTACACCCCACGGAAACTCACTTGTTGGTCACGGTCCGTGAGGACCATACCATCGACACACCGGAAAGCGTCGTCAATACGCTCTGCGTCGTTAATACGAACACTGGCTCCGTGACGATTCTCATCGACGGTGCTGACTTCTACGCTGCTCCGGTGTTCAATCCCTCCGGCAACAAGATTGGTTGGCAGGAATGGTATCTCCCTGATATGCCATTCGAGGGAGCCTTGATCTACGTTGCCGACGTTGCCATCGACGACAGCACGATCGAGATCTCCAACCGCGCATTGGTCGCCGGTGAGAAGTTGAATATTGCCGCGGGCTATCCCAGCTGGGTCACGGACACAACTCTCGTGTATACGTCCGACGGCGTCAACCAATTCCAGAATCCTTTCATATACAGCACGGAGACGGGGGAGTCAACACCCGTCTTGAAGACGGCAGTCGCACAGGACTTTGCAGAGCCGGCGTGGACACTTGGACTGTTGCCCTACGCCATCCTGGACGGTGGGAAATACGGTGCATTCACTGCATTCGAGAATGGGAGGAACGTCCTCTACGTCATCGACCTCGCCCAGCCCTCCGATCCCATTCGAATCAAGAACTTTGATTTCACGGTCGCACAGCATCTTCGCCCTGCGAGCGCGAATAGCCTTGTCTTCACAGGGAGTAAAGCCTCAGCACCAGGTGGTGTTATTTTAGGCACGGTTTCTGGCTCGTCCGGTTCGTACGCTGTGGAGTTTGAGGTGCTCAAGCCCAGCGCGCGGCCTTCGTCGTTGGAAAAGTACATTTCTCCACCTATCCCGGGGACGCTAACGGCGCCTGATGGGCACACGATTTACGTCGTCTACTACGCTCCATATAATCCGGATTATTCCGGGTCAAGTATCCCTGGGGAAAAACCACCTTGTATCGTCGGCGTTCATGGTGGCCCAACTGGGTTGGAGCCCCGGGCCCTGAACTGGATCAAGATGTTTTACACTAGCCGGGGTTTCGCTTGGTAAGTCGCGTGTCTGGTCTAACCTTCTGGATGTACGGCCTGATGACGCGCTGGCAGGTTAGATGTCAACTATCGCGGATCCTCCGGGTATGGTCGGGAATATATGTAAGCATTTCGTATCAAGTCTCATATCTTCTTCCGACCGGCTGCCGTTAGTGAGCGCCTCGCCGGCCAATGGGGGATTTACGATGTCGAAGACTGCAAAACAGCACCCTCGATCCTAGCTGCTCCACCCTACTCCTCCATCGATGAGAAACGAGTGGCGATCCGGGGTGGCTCCGCAGGCGGGTACGCCACACTCGCCTCGCTGACGATCGCCCCGGACACCAAGTACTACAAAGCTGCCACCTCTGCGTATGGGGGCATTTCCGATCTCACTCTCCTCGCTCAGATCACCGAAAAGTTCGAGTTACAGTACATGTACAAGCTCCTTGGCGGTTCGCCGAAGCAGATCCCGGATGTGTACAAGGCGCGGAGTCCGATCGACAACGTATCTAATCCAGAGACTGGGGAGCCGAACGTCAGCGTGCCTTTACTGGTACGTTGAACTTTGGTATGGCGTATGACGAGTAGGACTGACCTCGCTGTCGTGCTACTTTCTTTCGTGCGTAGATGCTGCAAGGGGAAGAGGACGGGGTCGTTCCACCCCCTCAGGCACACCTGTTCTTGGAAAAGATCGCCGAGGAGGCGTCAGAGGGGCATGTCGCTTGGAAGTTTTACCCTGGGGAGGGTCATCACTGGCACCTCGCGTCCACGATCAAGGATGCGCTTGAGCGCGAGTACGCTTGGTACGACAAGAATTTACTGTAGGAGAGGAATCCATAGTTCTTGTGCTTGTAACCGGGTAGTGTATATGATGTTCAACCAGGCAACCGGCGTTGGGTGTGTGTACGATCCTGAGGTGACAATCAAGACGGCCTGTTTACATCTCCGGCGACTTGTGAGTCGTGACCATTGTTTGGAGCCCACGGCACGAAACAGAATTGGCCTGAAGGTCCTTCTCACCAATCGAACGTGCGATGTACCTACTCTACAGGTTGTAGACATTTCGCACGTTGGAGTTTTTCTCGGTTCCCACCAGGCCTCCTAGAACCGTGCAGGGAAAAATTTCAAACTAAAAGATCCCAAAGTTTTTCTTGTTGGCGGGTCTGGTGGAGGGATTGGGGACGTGACTCAACAAGCTACTATTAGTGCTGGTATTTTACCGAGCTGTAGTGTATTTACATAATGTCCGCTCTGGGCGGATGGATGCGAAGAAATGGGACTCTACTAAAACCATGTGGCAGGCCATTCAATCAAGTCTCGGATCTCAGCTGTGATTGAAGGAAGGAGGCTCAGGCTAGCAACAAAAGGAATTTGCAGCAATGGCACGCTGGGAGGCTGCGCTAATTGAACCAAGTTGCAGGTTCGTCCTGCCACAATGCCAATTTCAAGTTGCAGAGTCAAACTTTCGATCTCTAAGCTTGAACTCCACACCGCGAGTAAGTTACGTCGCAATCCGATATCTGCTGTGTGGAAACCGAGAGAGCTGAGATGGCCGAGTCAGGTCATACCCGCTGTCTCAGACCATTTGACTCGACACTCGCGAACCGAACATCTCAGCATTGCTTCACTACTTGCAGTGCGTGCGCGTTATCTAGCCGCCTGGCCGTTTCTTAATGGAGCAGGGAAACCACATGATTCAGGTCCACTCCACATAGCATCTCGTGCACACGTAAATCTGCAGTTTTTTCGGCTCCCTTCTCGTCAAACACCCACCTGGCCAGTGGAAACGAAACTTGTTATGTATTGAAGTGATTATAAAGTCGTGGGTCTTGATCTTACATTCAACTTCAGGTCATGTAAATCGGGTGCCTCGAGTTCCCTTCCTTTCGGAGGTGTGGGTTACCCTGGAGGGCTTACCCTCAGTCATCATCGCCTCTGACAGGTGCAGTACAAACAATGGTCTCTGACATCCCTCACCCAGGTCTTTCGCCATTCCCAGTCACCAACTCGACATTTCCGAGAACCACATGGAGCACGGGTCTCGCCCATCACCACTGATACTGGCCGTGAGATCTTCGTGAGTTCTGAGCAGAGTTGGGAACAAGGGGGCTCCATCATAGAAACAGCGTACCGTTGGCTTGGGCCACGGGGATCAGATCAGGAGGAAGTTCTTGACCCATCAGTTTGGATCCATGGCCAGGAACACACCTTTTTACCATTAGGAACATGAAAAACAACGACTATCGCGGTCATCAGATCCGATTGATTAGCGCCTGCAATACCCGATCGATGCCCTCTGCACACTAGTGACTAGTCATCATGGCGATGCGGTATATGAGTCGCTGGTTTGCGTTTTCGTCCGTGAGTACTATGGGAACCTATGGAAACCGAACAAGCAAAGAGATATTCGCTATCGCTGACTGTTATGGATTTCAGAGCAATGGATTGGACAAGGTGCTCGCGCCCTAGCAGGCTTCCATTATGAAGAAGCCTTCGAATGATGGTGCTAAACCCCACTGGGACGTGACGCCCAACTTCAAAGCGTAAAGAACCTCGCAGATGCATGATTTCAGCTTCCCGTCAAACACCGACCTGGAGCCGAAACGTCTTGGGAAGGGCTTACTTTCGGCCTCGGTTTGCGCCGTGACGTGTAATTGTATATCTCATGCCTCGTGCCCCTTTGCCATTTGGAGGGTTATTGGAGGGCTTTCCCTCGGCACAGTTATAAGTAAGAGTCTCTCAACACCGTGACTCTCTCGACCGACTCTTTTACTACCGCACTCAGTTTCCAGCCTAACATGTCCAAGAATTTGGCGCCATACGGAACATGGGACTCTCCCATCAACTCCGACACTATCCTTTCTAAGGTATGTTTAGCCGGATATCTGGCCTCAACGTTACTCTTAAACTCACGATTACAATAGAATATCGTGTTTGACGACGTCCTGGTTGATCCCAAAACGCAGACCATATATCATCTCGAGGAACGTCCCATTCCTGATGGTCGTTGCGTCATCGTGGACACGTTAGCCAAGAAGGATGCCCTGCCGTCTCCATACAGTGCGCGGACCTTTGTGCAGGAGTACGGGGGTGCCCCCGCGATTGTTTACAATAACATCATCTACTTCTCCAACGACTCCGGGAATTCAAAGAAACCTGACAATAGCATCTACACCATCAACGTCAAGGATGAAGCTCAGGTCGTTAAACGAATCACTCCTGGTAATATTCTCACCCACGATCTATTACACGCTTGCTCAACACTTGTCGACAGTGAATCCCTACTGGCGCTATGCAAACTTTGCAATTCACCCCCAGCAAAACAACTTGTTGGTCACACTCCGAGAAGACCACACCAACGACAAGGACAACAAACATTCAGAGAATGTCGTCAATACGATCTGCGTCGTCGATATAACCAAGCCCGAGGCAGCTCCAAACATTATCATCCAGGGTGCGGACTTTTACGCCACTCCAGTGCTCAATCCATCGGGAAACAAGATCGCCTGGCAGCAATGGAATCTGCCCGATATGCCATGGCAAGGTGGCTTAATCTACGTTGCCGATGTTTCCGTCGAATCTGGAAGTCTTAAGGTCAAGTCGGATCCAGTACTAGTCGCAGGTGAAGCGGGAAAGAAATCCGCGACGTTCCCTAGCTGGATCACAGATACTACACTTGCCTACACAACGGACGAGCACAACAAATTCCAGAACCCGTACATATTCAACACGGAGTCGAAGGAGCCGAGTCAGTCGACGGCCGTTTTGAAGACGCCGCTGACGCAGGATTTTGCCGAACCGGCATGGTCGCTTGGACTTTACCCCTACGCCGTCCTGGGCGGCAAAAAGGAAGAGTACGGTGTATTCACTGCGTTCAAGGATGGTGCAAATATCCTCTATATCGTCGACCTCACTACGCCATCTGATCCAGTATTAATCAAAAGTTTCACAACGCTCGGCTTCACGGTCGCACAACATGTCCGCGCGGCGAGCAAGCATACCTTTGTCTTCACAGCAAGTAAAACCTCAGCACCAGGTGGTGTTATTAAAGGCACAGTTTCGGGCTCGTCCGGTTCGTACACTGTGGAGTTTTGTGAGCTCAAGTCCAGCGCGGGCGGTAAGTCGGATGTGGGGGTTAAAACGCTCAAGTCCAGCGCGGACGATGAACGGGATGTGACAAAATACATTTCTCCTCCTATCCCAAAGACGGTGTCGGTGCCGGGTGGACACCCGATTAACGTCGTCTACTACGCTCCCTACAACCCGGAATATTCGCCAAAGGACACAAATGAAAGGCCACCTTGTATCCTTAACGTGCACGGGGGCCCTACTGGTCTGGAGTCTCAGGCTCTGAACTGGACCAAGCAGTTCTACACCAGCCGTGGTTTCGCTTGGTAAGTAGTTCCGTGCGACGATCTCTGTGAATATGCTGTCTGAAGATGTGCCCATAGGTTGGACGTCAATTATCGTGGATCGTCTGGATACGGTCGAGATTATATGTAAGGATGTCATTTTCACGCACATTAAACGTGTCCTGATTGGGCTGACCTCCGCTAGTGACCTTCTCAACAAAAAGTGGGGGATTTCTGACGTCGAGGACTGCCAGCAAGCGGCCACGGCTGTGGCTTCTCTCTCCTTGATCGATCTAAAGCGTGTGGCGATTCGGGGAGGTTCCGCGGGCGCTTATACCACTCTCTCCTCGTTGACCTTCGCCCCAGCTCCAATCCCAACATTCTACAAGGCTGCCTGCGGTGCCTATGGGTGCGTCACCGATCCTGAGACCCTCACGACGGCCACGGAAAAGTTCGAGAGTCAGTACATTTTTACGCTTTTTGGTTCCAAGCCAGACAACCATGCCTGGGACCCTCGGAATCCGACCAAGCACGTCTCTAAGCTCAGCGTGCCGTTACTTGTACGTGGTACCTTGCACTGTGTGGGACTTTCGTTGATACTATGCTTCTTCCGTAGATTCTACAGGGCCTAGCTGACGGAGTCGTCCCCGCTTCCATAGTGCGCAAATTCCTGTCAGAGAGCGCAGAGGTGGTGCCAAGCGAGGAATTTGCGTTCTACAAAGACGAGGGTCACCACTGGCATCGGGCGGATACGATCGAGGATGCGCTTGTGCGCGAATCCACTTGGTATCAGAAGAACCTGTTGTAGCAGAGAAGTCTTCAGGTGGTGTGATGTCGGATGGTGTACGATGTAATACATGATATTGTGTGTGTGTACGAGTATTACTTATACGATCCGAAGGTGCGAATATGGTTGACGTATTTCTGAGTTCCTTGCATTTGGGCAGTTTTTACGCCTGACAATCTAGTTATCGTGCGAACGCGCGACAAAACCAAGTTCAAGCTCAAGCCTGAAATGTAAGCGACCCGGCCGCCGCGCGTAGCCGTTACACCAAAAGGTAGGATTCGATATCACGGACGGTATGTACTAGTTACGGGACCCAGGTAAGCCAGCGTGCTTACACCGAATTGACACTTTGGTCGATTCCAAGTTCAGTCTCGTAGTAGAGACGAAGTTGAATTGGCCCGCATGCTTGACCAAGGAACCCACGCACACTAATGGGAGATGACAATCTGGTTTCAGATGAGCGATTCGTGATGTAGACTGGTGAACAGTGTGTCATGCGAGAAGAATGGTCGTCGTTGATTGGCGCTTTACAGCCAAGGCCATCGGGATCGTGTTCTCGCGCATCTCTCGACGTCGGTAACGCTCTCAGCACTCTCTTTCCACAATACTCTCTGAAACTCAGCGTTGGAGTCAGCGATGGCTAGCCTTCTAAGATCTGCCACGCCTGGGAGCAAATGGACGGCGAAAGAACTTCAGGCCTTCAACATTCGAGTAGTTAATGCCCCTGCCCCTGCCTTCTTTGGAATCACCGAGCTCCCCGCAGTGTCTGTCTCCCCAACCATCCTCAACAACCTTCGCGCTCCGGATGGGACTTTATCGAAGAGCGATCGACACTTCTTCCAGTACTTAAGGGCAGCAGAGCAGGCAAGCTTTGAAGAATCCGCTGTGGATGACTTCGCTGCTTTCATTTTGCGCATGTTGGATTACGATGACGATGATCGTGTTATCCGACTGAGGAAGGAGATTTCCTTCTACATGGCAGGGGAGAGAGTCGACGCTACGGCTGACGTGTGCGTTATGAACGATTCGGATTATCTTCTTCTCATCCAAGAGGACAAAGTGAGTTTGCTTTGATGTCGAGAGTTTATCCTGTATTGAATCCTTACCGAACGTACAGCGCCAATCGTCGCGCGATGATCCTGAACCACACCTTATTGCCGAGGCCATCGCCGCCTACTATCAGAACAATTGGCGACGTACGCGGCTGGGTCATCCCACTCTGCCACCCATTCTCATGCCTGGCATCACCATGATCGGCACCGCCCCCATTTTCTATCGCATCCCCGTTTCGACCCAGCTCTTGGACGCTTTGGTTACGTCGACGTACCCGAAAGAAGAGACTGTTGTTTTCAGGTTCACCCCCCCTGTTGCCGATGAGGGGGCATATTTCTCTGAGGGTATGCGTCCCTTGGACAATCGCCGTGTTGTTCTACAATGCTTCGAAGCTTTCAAGGCTTCCATGGTGTGTCTCCTTTTTTTAAAAAAAACCTTTGACTCATCCGCCATCTCATCCACGTTGATGCAGAATATAATACAGTCAAAGGTGGTACCTCAGGTCCAGGGATAGACCCGACCAATTCTGTGTTTGTTGGAATGTGTACCGTTGTACCATGTACCCACGTAGCGAATTGTCCCACATGTTGGTGACCTGTCTTTTCGAACGGATGGCCCATTTTCCCGGGTGGCTGGCCCCGCTCCTTTGTCTTCACCGTTTTCATAACCTTCACCACCTCCTTCGTGGACAGAACAAGAACCACTCTCGTCTTCAGACGCACATAAGGAGCCGAAACGGGCGGATTCGGAACCACCTGAGGTGCCTACCTGCAAGTCCACGTCATCGAGTTGGATAGGGTGGTGGAGTCGAAGTCAAAGTCGAAATGTTCCCGAGTCGGAACGTCCAGTTTTGGGGTTGCTACTCCACTGGCTCAGGTTGATATCTTCGCTTATCATTGCCCCTGAGCCGCGGCCAAATCTGGGCGGAGATTCAACCAATCCCCTGCCCTCTTCCCACGCCCTGTACCTGGCACGCCACATGCACATGGTCACACTCACTTTCTTGACTGCCAATTGCCCCTACACTCTGGTGAGCAAACGCGGCACGCACCGCGACGCACACACTACCATCACAAGCAACTCTACTGTTTTCTCACCCAAACGCTCCCAGAGATATCATCTCATACCCATACATATTTTCATTTGGTATATCCACATGACTGGCCTCGTCGACCAAATGTCAACCATAAACGGGCGCATGATTACATGGATCGCAACCACTGGCGACCACCTGTGCAAGGGTTCCTTCTCCCGGATTTGACTCCACCTTTACCGGTGTTGGGCACGCGCCCAGACACATCTCAAGGAGCTCTCGCACGTCTACGCAGTTTCAGCCTCGTCAGAAGTAGGTAGCCTATCCTCCCGAAACCGCATTTGCCGTATACCACACGATAGTGTGCTTTATATGCAACGCGGCATCAGATGGAGGGATGACTTGTTGAAAAGACTGAGACAAGGCGAGATCCATCTATATGGGTATGTCACCGCATTTATTCTGAGGAGCTTCGATCTTACTCCCTCGCTCAGATCACGAGTGTGGTACATGCACAAGCTCATTAGCGGTTCGCAGGGGCGAATCTTGGATGTGTACAAGCCGCGGAGTTCGACCGGCAACGTGTCCATTATTCCAGGGACTGGTAAGCCGAATATCAGTGTGCCTTCACTGGTACGTTGAACTCTGGTATGGGGCATAACGAGTAGGACTGACGTCGCTGTCGTGCTACTTTATTTCGGGACTAGATGCTGCAATGTGAAGTGCACGGGGTCGTTCCACACCCCCCAGGAACACTTGTTCCTGGAGAAGATCACCGGGGAGGGTGGCTTGGAAAGTGAGGGTCATCACTGGCTATGATGTAGGCAAACCGTTTGGAGGTCTCGGCCCGCGTGGATTTCCGGTGACCACCAACCCTTCTCACAGCACGAAACAGAATCGGAGAAGGTTGTTCTCACCAAACGAACCTGCGATGACTACTCCACAGCACGTTCGATTCCTCCGAAGTGCGGTGTGCCTCGGTTCCCACCAGGCCAGGGCCCCGCAGAGGGAGGCTTCAAGCAGGTCTGGTGGCGGGATTGGTTGGGACCGGCAACAAGCTAGCAGGGAATTTTGCCGAGCTACATTTTGGTTGTCCTCAATGTCCGCTGCCTGGGCGAAAACCACAGCTACATTTAGTAGGATGAGGGACTTGGGAGGTGGATGCGAAGGGAGAGGACCTTAGTAGTAGTCTGCCACTGGCCAGCCTGCGAAGATGGTGTGTAACGTTACATACACTTCAATATGGCTCTACTGGAACAATAGGCCATTCAAACAAGTCTCATATCTAAGCTATGATTGGAGGAGGGGTTAGCAACAAAAGGTCCAGGATTTCACGGCAACCTGGGAGGCCCCACTAAAACCAAGTTGCAGGTTCCTCCCTGCCACAATGGTGATTCGGACTTTCTTCGATCTCCTAACTCCACACGGGTACCTCATGTATAGTTGAGCAGTTTATACACACGAGTCCCATCTTCTGTGCGGAAACCGAGAGAACTGAAATGACCGAGTCATACCCGTTGTTCCTGATCATCTTGGCACTTTCGAGCGACGAACCAAACATCTCATGCCTTCTAATGCGTGCGCCACCATTTTCCCGTTACATATATACTAACCGCCTTGATCGCTTGATGGAGGGGACATAAACCCGGCCCGGGGTGCCTCGGAGGTGTGGCGTACTACCTTGGAGGGCTTACTCTGAACACGTCCTTCCGAGAACTAGGTCTTTCACTACTCTCAGATTCCAACATCGCATGTTCGAGAAGGTGCCATACGGAACGTGGGTCTCGCACATCATTTCTGACACTGGACGTGAGATTTTTCTGAGTTCTGAGAAGGGTTGGGAACAAGGGGGGTTTCATCATGGAAGCATTGTACCGTTGGCTTTGAGACACGGGGATCAGATCAGGAGGAAGTTCTTCTGGTCGGTTTGGATCGGGGGCTGGAAACACACCTTATTGCCGTTAGGAACATTCAAGTATCTGAATGCAGCGACTATGGCGGTCATCGGATTCGATTGATTAGGCAAAGTCGGTTGTCGCTGATCTCTCGAACGCTTTCCGTTCATTCAAATCCAATACCCTACTGATCGGATGATCAGACCATTTATGAACGGCTGTTCGGCAGCCCTCTCAAGCTCGAGCGACAAGCGAGTGGCCGACGAACGTGTAAGTCCTCACAAAGTGGAATCTTATCGTGACAGTATGCATAGGCATATGGGCACAGTGATAACCCAACACACGCTTAATATTTGATGGTTATAGGATGGGTTGTGTTTTGCTGGTGCGGGCCCCATTAATCGTGACAACTTGAACCACGGGTTCCCCAATGCAATGTTCTCATTTGCTTTTGCTGTAATCTACCCAGACAAGTTAGGGGCGGTACACCACGGAACAGTTCACTTACGTAATTTTGGTCGCCGGAATCATCCGAGACTTCTGAAAATTGCGCCACTGGCAAAGACTATGCCTGCTTGGGAGTCGGCCTACAACCATGTGAAAATCCTGCGACCCGGATTAAACGAGTCAAACAGTCGAGGAACATGCAGATGCGGCATTCGATGAGATTCAGGGGACCCCTTGCAGTCCCTGACCTTTACACAATGACTACTAGTCTTCATGGCGATGTGGTACGTGAGTCGTTGGTTTGCATTTTTGCCTATGAGTATGGGAGCCTTTGGAAACAGAACAAACAGGGGGGCTCCATACTTTCTGTCGCTGATCGTTATAGATTTCAGGGCAATGAATTGGACACCATATGCTTCTGGTGCGTGCGCTGGCAGGCTTCCATTATCAAGAAGCATTGATGGTGCTAAACCAGACTGTGATCAGTGACTTCCAACTTGAACTTGAAGGCGTAAACCGTCTCATAAATGCTCTTTCTATCATCTTGCCGTTTAAAAACGCCTTGGAGTCGAAACGTCTTAGGCAGGGGGCTTGCTTTAAGCATCGGTTTGCGCCGTGACTTGTACATCTCAGGCCTCGTGTCTCTTTTCCATTTGGGGGAGTTATTGAAGGGTTTTCCTTGATCGCAATCGGCTCAGCTATAAGTAAGAGTGTCAGAACACTGCGACTTCCCTCAACCGACTCTTCTCTTTCACCACCACTCTCAGTTGCCAACCTAACATGTCCAATAAGGCCCCATACGGAACATGGGACTCTCCCATCAACTCTGACACCATCCTTTCTAAGGTATGTTAGCGCGATATCCGCCCTCCTTAACTCACGATTACAACAGAATATCGTGTTTGACGATGTCCTGGTTGATCCCATTACGAAAACTATATATCATCTCGAGGAACGCCCCGACGACCATGGTCGTTGCGTCATCGTGGACACGTTAGCCAAGAAGGATGTCCTACCGTCTCCATACAGTGCGCGGACCTTTGTGCAAGAGTACGGGGGTGCCCCCGCAATTGTTTACAACAACATCATCTACTTCTCCAACGACTCCGGGGATTCTTCCAAACCTGACAATAGCATCTATATCATCAACGTCAAGAATCTTGAGGCTGTCGAACGAATCACTCCTGGTAATATTCTCACCCTCGATCCATTTCACGTTTACTCACCGCTTGTTGACAGTGAATCCCTTGTGGCGCTATGCAAACTTTGCAATTCACCCCCAGCAAAACGACTTGTTGGTCACGCTTCGAGAGGACCACACCAACGACAAGGACAACAAACAACCTGAGAATGTCGTCAATACGATCTGCGTCGTTGATATAACCAAGACCACTGTAAACATCGTCATCGAGGGTGCGGGCTTTTACGCCACTCCCGTGCTCAACCCATCGGGCAACAAGATTGGTTGGCAGCAGTGGGATTTGCCCGATATGCCATGGGAAGGTGGCTTAATATACGTTGCCGACGTTTCCGTCGAATCCGGATGTCTCAGGGTCGAGTCGGATCCAGTACTAGTCGCAGGTGAAGCGGGAAAGAAATCCGCGACGTTCCCTCGCTGGATCACAGATACTACTCTTGCTTATACAACGGACGGATACAACCAATTCCAGAACCCGTACATATTCCACACAGACACGAAGGAGTCGACGCCCGTTTTGAAGACGCCGCTGACACAGGATTTTGCCGAACCAGCATGGTGGCTCGGATTTTACCCCTACGCCATCCTGGACGGTGGAAAGTACGGCGTGTTCACTGCGTTCAAGGATGGTGGAAATATCCTCTATATCGTCGACCTCACTGCGCCATCTGATCCAGTGTCGATAATCCCCTTCGACTTCACGGTTGCACAACATGTCCGCGCGGCGAGCGAGAATACCTTTGTCTTCACAGGGAGTAAAACCACCGCTCCAGGTGGTATTATTTTAGGCACAGTTTCGGGCTCATCCGGTTCGTACACTGTGGAGTTCAACGTGCTCAAGCCCAGCGCAGAGCCCTCTCCGTTGGAAAAGTACATTTCGAAACCTACCCCGATTACGCTGACGGCGTCGGGTGGGCACAATATTTACGTCGTCTATTACGCTCCCTACAATCCAGACTACTCCGGGTCAAGCATCGATGAAAAACCACCTTGTATCGTTGGTGTGCACGGAGGCCCTACTGGTCTGGAGTCTCAGGCTCTAAACTGGATCAAGCAGTTCTACACCAGCCGCGGGTTCGCTTGGTTGGTACCGTGCACTGGGATAGATCCCTGTTGACGTACTGTCTGACGACGCTCTCACAGGTTGGACGTCAATTATCGTGGATCCTCTGGATATGGTCGAGTGTATAGGTAATGATGCCACGTTAACTTTCTTTGTCCTGATCGGGCTGACCTCCACTAGTGACCTTCTCAACGGAAACTGGGGGATCTATGACGTCGACGACTGCAAGGAAGCAGCCACGACTCTGTCTTCTGCACCGTACTCCTACGTCGACGAGAAACGTGTGGCGATCCGGGGGGGCTCCGCAGGCGCTTACACTACGCTCTCGTCGTTGACCCTCGCCCCAGACCCATCATTCTACAAGACTGCCTGCGCTGCTTATGGCTGCGTCGCTGATATCGAGCAGCTCACCAAGGTCATGGAAAAGTTCGAGATGCGGTACATTTACACGCTCATGGGTTGCCCTCCAACCGGCGGGGCCTGGGACTCTCGGAACCCGATCAAGAATGTCAGTAAACTCAGCAAGTCGTTACTTGTATGTGACACCATGCACCTTGCTGTAATGTGTGGGACTTACATTGATGTCATTCTTCTTTCGTAGATGCTACAGGGTCTAGCCGACGGGGTTGTTCCCCCTATCATAGTCCGCGACTTCCTGCAACAACTCACCACGGTGGCGCCAAGCGCGGAATTCGCATTCTACCCCAACGAGGGCCATCACTGGCACCTGGCGTCTACGATCAAGGATGCGCTTGCGCGCGAGTTCCACTGGTATCAGAACAACTTGTTGTAGCGGAAGGGTCCTTGCATATTGTGATTTCAAATGGTGTATAATGTGATACGTGAAACTGTGCATGTACGGGTAGTATGCGATCCGAACTTGGTGCGAATATGACTGTGATGTGTTTCTGTGTTCACTAGCACCTACGTCCAATGATCGAGGAGCCCAGAAAGGGTAGAACCATTTGCCTGCATAGCTCCTTCAGCAGATTTGGAATTGTGGGATCCGAGTGACGAACAGATGCAGGTTCTTCAAAGGCGATGACTCTCGGGCTAGGAACCACAAAAAATACCGTGAATGCTGTTTCTGTGAAACTGAGTTTCTTGCTGTACATAAATGCTCGAAGGCTTGGAGTAGTTCCCACTGGAAGTAGTAACACACGCAAGCCTTCGTTACTTTTCTCCATAGATCCAGATAGCCGAGACGAGGTGGAACTGGGTGTAGTATTCAATTATGATACATCGACTAGCATGCCTCGCACAGATTAGCATTGTATATCGATCGTTCAGATATTGTCGATGGTGGTGTGCGATTAAAACCTGTGACTCCGACTCCGTCCCTGAACTAAGATTGGTGTACGCATACACTGCCCCAAGTTTCAATACAGCTTGCTTGGAACAAGAGGTTGAGAATCGTGGTACAGCATGGTGACGCATTGACAGCATACCTACAGCATGACGAAGCTGATGTCCACTGGTTGTTTAATCTGCTAACCAACATTGTCCTCAACCACCTCTTAAAGCAACACTCCAAACTTGAATATGTCTTCTGCGTGGCTCAATAAGCTGTAAGTAATCAACGTCTCCCTCTGAAGGACGTTGATCTTGCTGACTGGAGGTTGCTCAGGCTCAAGCAAAGACCGCAATCCAAGTCAGCCTCTGCAAGCAAATCATCCCTATCCTTGACAACATCGGTATCGGGCGACCAGTTGAGTGGTTTGGTACTCCGACTCAGTCGTCGGAGGTGTCGCTGTGACTCGCTGACATTCGATGTCCAGATCAATGACGATCGAACCAGACACCAGGTCGGTTTGCACCCAAAGGTTGTGCCGTGCATGTCGAGATGACAGATAATTCCCAAACAGTAGTAGTCTCGAGGCATCGGCGACCCCACGCATATTCGCGCTCGTCGTTGCAATCGATAAATACGAGTCCCAAAAGTTCTCCAACCTGACCGGATGCAAGAACGACGGGGAAAGATTCATTCATTATCTGACTGGCGTGCTCGGAGTGCCTTCATCCCAGATAGTGTTTCTCGCGGATGAAAAGGCGACTCAACAAGAGATACTAAAACAATTCGATCAATTTCTTACCAAGAATGCGGACATCCAGCGGGACGACGCGATCGTTTTCTATTTTGCAGGTCACGGTAGTCAACCCTATGCTCCTCAGGGATGGCTGACAGAGAGCAACAAGATCGAAACTCTTTGCCCCCATGACGTCCAGACGATCGGAGACGACGGAAAGGAGGTCTGGGGTATTTCTGATCGCGCGATCGATTGCTTGATGCGCAGACTTGCCTTTGAGAAAACTGACAACATAGTAAGTCGTCCCTCTTGTTTTCATCCTGTGCCCTTCACGGAAAACGGCTTTTTTAGGTTGCCGTGTTCGACTGCTGTCATTCGGGTGGTCTCTCACGGGCTGAAGAGAAGACTAATCTACGCATCCGGTCTATCCCACCACCCCCTTATCCCCCGCCTGCAGATCTCAACCGAGAAATTTGGTCATCCATCCCGGAACCTTGCACTCGCGCTGCGCATACTGTGGCACAAACAGGCTTTCAGTATAAAGCTATGGAATCTCACGTCCTCCTTGCTGCATGTCGTCCGGATGAGGCCGCATTAGAGGACCCTGACCGGAAGAACGCACCAGGCGGCCTTTTCACGACTGCGCTCATAGAATGCCTGCGCCGTTCTAGTCTCCATGACACTAGCTACGTCAGGCTATTCGAGATGTTGGACCTAAAACATAACAAACAGCACCCTCAGTGCGAAGGCACGAATAGGGACCGGCTGCTTTTTAGTGTTAACACGCTTCGCGACGGGAACACCACGTTCAAGGTCTCCGAGAAGGGAAACAGTCTATACGTCTCAGCAGGCAGTATCCATGGCGTTGTCGTGGGCACACAGTTTACCGTCACATCTTCCACGCAGTCGCTAGTCCTCAAGGCGAAAAAGGTTTGGGCGTTCGAAACCATGCTCGAGGGTACCTACTATAACATTACCAACGCGAAAGCATCCGTGTCGCACTGGCACCACCCCACACTGAGGGTACACTCTTCCATTCATCACCCAAGTGCTCACGTTACCGTCGTCCCCGCCAACGAACCAGCAGAGGTTTCTTTACATCAGATCGATTTTGGAAAATGGAAGCTCGAACGCTTCGACCCGCTGATTCTTGGGTACGCGGACCGCTTCGTCCAGTTTGATGCAGATGTCAGACGAATGAGGGACATCCTCGAAGCAATCGCGAACTTCAATTCTTACCTGTATCGTTCTGATGGTGCTGCAGCCAGTTTTGCTGGAAAAGTGAAGACACATCTGAACCGCATCGGAGACATCCAAGGCGAATATGGTCCTGTTGGTGATGACCTGTTGGAGGTTTCCACCTCGTCGCATTCGGGTGTTGACGTGAAAAAAGCCATAATCACCGATCTTGAACCCCGGTACGGTTTTACCTTGGAAAACTTTTCCGGCGTCGACCTGTTCCCCTACTTTTTCTATTTCGACCCTTCAGACTACAGCGTTCAAGTGCGTTCATTTTCCACCCTGCATCGACGAAAGAGGCCTGAACTAACCTTTTTCCTCGTTAACGTAGGCTTGGTATATTCCACCATCGTCCAAAATGCTTGCACCTCTCGGGAGGAGCTGGGCAGATGGTACACCATCGTTGTTTGCACTCGGATACGGAGGGTTCGGTACAAACCCCATCGAATTCTACCTCCCCGATGACCGCAAGACCGACTCCGGATTCCTCAAGGTATTCTTGACGACGGCGTACGTCGACATGACCAACGTCGCCCAGTCCCCCATTAGTGAGGTCGCCAGCTCACGTGGGTCAGGGGACTCCCTCAAAGGCTCGTGGACCTGCGAAACGTTCGTGTTGACTTGCAGGAAGGCATGAGGCGCACCTGACAAGGGAGACGGAGACGTAATGTGAAGTAGGCGACCCGCCTGGCTGCTTGGTATGGCAGCGGTCTCGGTCTTAAACTTCGTCGTCGTGAGCAAATATATGTATGTACCCCAGACCAACGAGTATTAGTTGGTCCAATAGGCGCAACCCGGAGTAACTCTGACCCTACTATAGCAAATTTTTGTCCTGATGTTGATTAATCAAGAGCTAGTGTCAAGATGTAGCAGTGCCAGTACATGCAGCATAAAGGAGTAAGCTGGTCGTGAGAAAAAGGAGCTGCGAAATATCAATAGGTGCAACAAGACCAAACAAAAGAGGTAGTGCTGGCACTGGCAAGTCATAAGAACTTGCGCTCCCCAAATGGTTGCGTTTGCAAGTATCCATCGTATGCTGCACTTGCATCACAAAGAAGGATACCAAGGAGTTTTCTATCAGACTCTGTGAGGCCATTGTCATCTCCCTCATCGTCCAGTTTGAGGCAGGATAGCGACTTATCGCACACCTGCCGAGCAACCTTCTTCCTCCACTTCTCCCACACATCAGTGTCGTTCGGAAGAAAGATACGGAGCATTTTTTGGACAGCGATAGGGGAAGGATTATCCACTCCGTGAAAAACGAGGAGAGCGACAAAGACGGCCATCATTGTCCTGGTCCCAAGAACGAATTTGTGAATTTGTGGATCACCAACCTTGCGAAACAGTACGTCGGCTTGTAATCTCTCTCTTCTCAACGAGGAGATGTGGAAATTGTACACCCAGGATACGCAGAGGGAGATGACGAACATGAGCTGGCCGAAGAGCGTCCCTTGGGGAATAAGGAAGAGTTGGGCCAAGAACTCGAGGATAAGGAGGAGTGAGGATATGCCGATGGCGTGCTGCAAGACACTACCACCAAGCTCCAACCCGAACTTTCCTTTCGTGATGGCATTGACGGCGGGCTCTGCGCCTTTGACCACCACTACCATGTCCTCCCAAATCAGCGGAACGAGTATCCCATCTCCCGGCGGCGATCCCTGGGCAGGGTTCTTAACAGACTTAAGAATAAGCTTTCCTGAGCCGATCGTCATACTAGCAAAGCCGCTAGCGAGGATGCCGACCAGGATTACAGAACAGCTATACCAGTCGAAGACCAAAGCGCACATGACGCAGGTCACGATGCTGACGATGATTGGGATGAGGGCTAGGAAGGCGTTGGTTTTGGATAGGCGCGGGACATTGTGGTCGTAATCAACGTTGCCCAAATCAATGAGTGCGACGCACGCGGGTGTTGTTTGTCTCCCTGGAACCTTGGTCTCCTCCAGAACTTCCTTGCATCTCTCCATCGCCAGATATCCCAAATGACCCGTCTGCATTTCAGTTCCGGACAACGCAGCGGTGTACCTTGGCCCCACTCGACCATCAAAGGAAAACAGAGTAGCTGGTGATTTGGTTGTGTGAGGGAATAACCGTTCCCAGAACTGGGACTGCGCAAGGCGGCCAAAGTGCCTTGCGACCTCCAGACTACCTGGGGAGTTGTACCATCCAAGCCAGCGTCTACCCTGGTAAAGTGGAATGAGAGCCACAGCCGAGATGGCTTCTTCACCACCAAAGATTCCAGCCACGCCCCAGGCGTTGAGAGAGAACTTGGAGTCTGAGAGAGGTGGACGAAGGGGGGGCATTGCCAAATGGTGTGTCGTGCCCATCACCCATCAGACCATAAGTATGGAAACTGTGCTGTGCCACTCGTCAGATTCCCGCATGCCATATGGGCCTAGAGAACTCAGCTTAGCGCCTGCTCAAGCCAGCTCAGGCAACGTTTGAGGCGCGCGTAAGGCACGTTTTCAGGGTCGGTAAAAAGAAAGTTCCCAGCCGCAGTGATATCTGAGGAAATACTGGCTGATTGTCCATGGCGCTCCGTGACTTTCTAGGCGAAAAATAAGACTGCAATAGTTATCAGCACTCTGGTCAAATTCCTACCTGTCGCAGCAGAGCCCGTCAGTCGTGATGTGCGTGATGGCCTGATAGATCCGTAGATTCCGTGAGGCTGTGTGATTACGTTACGAGCTGACACAAGCAATGCCAATGATTTTCTTTTGGGCCCCCACCGTGGGCGCAGCCTGGGCTGCCTTCGAGCCATCCCGCAACAAACTACAGCAAGCGTACAGCACCCTTGGCCATGTTGCAAGCACGTAACGACTACGACAGGTGGAAACAAGTCGTACTAGTAGTAGTACTTCCTTTAAATTTGTTCCATCCAACCATGATATTCAATGTAAATGTTAACTGAAATGTGCAGATTTTCTGGTTTTCTCTCCAGCACAATCCGTCAGGGAAACTGGGAAAGGAAGTGACGACCAACCACAGCACTGGCTTTTAATGCCCATGACCGATTTGGAATATCAAGGAATATCAATAATCAATGTGATACCCTTGGCCGCGTTCCGCGTGTTGCACCGGAAAGCTATAGCCGAATGAATCGGGAGTACCAGCTGTGGGTTCCCCGAGTTGGATTGAAGCCAAATTAATCGAATATGGATATTCACTCCCTCGTTTATCCCGAAATCACCGGCAGATCACTTTTCTGCTGTCCGTGGATCCGAGTCCTGTATAATCGCCGGATGAACGGGTGAGTACACCGCCAGCTCCATGTCCCGACGACGTTCTCATCTTTCCGCAAGTGGGCTGGGGCGGTGGTCACCGTGTTCGATAAGGGAATGAAGAGCATGATTACCGAGGATTTCAAATCTCTAACGCAGACAGCGAAACCACCCTCCGTACGTGACACCAGAACTCGACAGGCGAACCCCGTATATCGTGGACTACTACAACCACAGCATACTGAGGTCCTTCTTCACCTCGATATCCGTCCGGACAAAGAGTAGCTCCGTTGTCGACACCTTCTCCCATTCCGCGCAAGGGTCAAAAGGATCTGAGCGCAGTAGTAAACATAAGTGGTCTTGCCCAGGTCTCAAGACTCCCTGCCCACTGGTGTCGAAACACCAATAGTCCACAACACCGACCGTACACTTTCCGTGCTGTGTGGATTCCACGCTCTTTCCTCCTGCTCCCTCGAACAGCTTTATAGATGACGATGGAAAATCCACGATGAGCAGTTTGAGTTGCAAACCTTGCTTTGTCATGATAAAGTTCCTGTCACCTCGCCATCCTCGCTGGGTGGGTCCGTTGTCCCAACTCACGTCGCTTGCCGTCGCAGCGCGAGCCTCGCTGAGCATCTTGTAACAACGAGGTGACTCCGGGAGAGCGGTACTATCAGCAGATGGGCGCCCTGCCCACGCCATGATCTCCCACTCCCCACAC
>JBBPSD010000256.1:0-34553 GCA_038093415.1 Xerocomellus chrysenteron | reverse complement strand
AGAGATACTCGTCGAGATTTCGATCTGAAAACTCGCAGGTTTCAACATGGGATGGAACTTGGCTGCATTCGTCACTTATGGGGTATGTTCGTTCCTCGATGTCTCTGTTGCCCTCCTGACAGATGGATGGTATTTGGAAATGAAATAGGCATTCATTGTTGACGGGAACCATTTGACCAACTTGATGAGCATCGGTGCAAACACAACTGCCCACGATGAACTCACTCCTGGGCTTAACATCCACGGAAACTTTGAAGGTAAACTTCATATCCCTCTCCCACACTTCCCGATAATCAAGCGTTGATCACTGCTATCAACCCTAGGTGATGCCAGCACCACTCGCGGAGATTATTATTTCGGCGACAACTATAGTTTCAACGAGACCCTGTTCGATCAGGTGGGTACAAGTTACCACCCGTATCTACACTCCTCATCCCTTTTACAGCTCGAATATACCGCCAACCTAGTCGGGGGTGGCCTCATCACTGTCGAATCCTCAGCCCTGCAAAAGGGCATGCGCATCAATGACTCCATCGCACGCAACCCAACATTTTGGTTCGATACCCCGCGCTTCCTAACCGCCTACGCCGAAACGACGTTCCCCCTCGCCTTCTTCGTGAGCAACCAGACAGCGAACACGACGCTCAATGCGATGCTGGACGATGCGCGGAGTTTCTTTGACCTGCACAAGTACCCCGAGGGGTTCTATCGTCGACAAGCCCCGTACGACTTTAACGAGGTCGGCACCATGTTTGACAAGATATTCAACTTGGTCGGCGTTTTGGCGGGTCATAACGAAGGCGTGGGCAATTATGTGGTGAATCCAGAGGACCCTATGACCGTACGTCGCTTTTTTTGTTCGTGTTCGGCGCACACCGTTGCCGTTCCAACTGTGCTGATACTTGTCGTTCGTCGGGTAGTTGTGCTATGCGTACGGGGTACAGGTCAATTTGACAGCGAAACTGTACCCCAACCCGACGTCCGAGCTCGAGACCGCGATCAAGGCCAATTTGGTCACGTTCTACCAGAGGCTGGAAGACCCGACTTGCGAGCAACTTTTTCCATATGGACAATAAGAAAGACCGAGTTGGAGTGACGGACGAGCCCACGGAGATAAGCGTGTGCGGATGGCTCTTACTTAATGTGCTAATTATGATTGGCTGCCATTGCTCTTAAACTGTGCATCACACCCGTCATTCGATCACCAGAGGTGGCACCTCCGAGTCGCTTGTACCTAAATCTCAAGTTTCAGTACTTGATCGACGGGTTTCATCGTCATATTCGGGGGTCAACGTCCTGAGTGGTGATTTAAACAAAGGAACCCGTCTAGAGCGTGTAAAGTCCCAGGCTCCGTCGACGCGTCCGTGAGGGTTACCCTGCATCAATCAATACTTTGGAATCTCGAAGTAAAGGACAACTGGATCTAACGGCTTGGGGACTCTGACGGTAAACCACGGCTCTGCCAGTGGGACAGCAACTCCGGCCGGCAACCCTTCTCAATTGTCACAACCCCTTCAGTTGCTATGGCATGCCCTCGACCGGCCCAGGGGTGCCTTCCATATTGGACAGTGTCACGGTCAAATGTGCTGGCGGGACTGCACCAGTGACCTGCTTCAGCTCGGGGTACACGCGTGCAACCTCGGATTTTCCTTGTGTATATAATATCACCGGTCCTGTCTATCAGGCGTGTTGCCCCCAACTCCTCGTTTGTGTTCGGGATGAAGTTGCAGAACCTCGCGACGTTGCCAGTGGTTGCACTCGTCCCATATGCACTAGGGTTCCCGAACCCAGAAAACTTCCCGGAATATCGTTCGCTCGCGGGCTTATCTCAACACGAGGTCCGGGCTGTAGCGCGAACTTATAGTAGCACCCCCGGTGCACAACCCCTCCCGCCTCCCATCAACGACACGTCTACAAAGTTGGTGTATGACAGGGCCCACCCCTACCAGCCTGATCAACCAGGTGATATTCGTGGTCCATGCCCGGGATTGAATACCCTGGCTTCTCACGGGGTGAGTGATCGGTGCTCTCGGTGATACGATTTACCCATGAACATGGTTCTCTTCTCAGTATCTGCCCCGTAACGGCGTGGCTACCCCGGCTCAGATCATCAATGCTGTCCAAGAAGGTACGTAGATCATGGTACAGAGATACTCGTTGAGATCCCGACCTGAAAACTCGCAGGTTTTAACATGGGGTGGAACTTGGCTGCGTTTGTCACTTATGGGGTATGTCCGTTCCTCGTTGTCTCGTTTGGTATGCTGACCGATGGATGGTGTTTTGGAAATGAAATAGGCATTTGTTGTCGACGGAAACCATTTGACCAACTTGATGAGCATCGGTGCAAACACGACTGCAGATTATGATGATGAACTCACTCCCGGGCTTAACATCCACGGCAACTTTGAAGGTAAACTTCGTGCCCCTCTCCCATGCATCCCGATAACCAAGCGTTCATCACTGCTATTAACTCTAGGTGATGCCAGCACCACTCGCGGAGACTACTATTTCGGTAACAACTACAGTTTCAACGAGACCTTGTTCGACCAGGTGGGTACAACTTACCACCCGTATCTACACTCCTCATCCCTTTCACAGCTCGAATATGCCGCCAACCTAGTCGGAGATGGCCTCATCACTATCGAATCCTCGTCCCTGCAAAAGGCCATGCGCATCAACGACTCCATCGCACAGAACCCAACCTTTTCGTTCGGTACCCCGCGCTACCTAACTGCCTATGCCGAAACGACGTTCCCCCTCGCCTTCTTCGTGAGCAACCAGACGGCGAACACGACGCTCAATGCGACGCTGGACGATGCACGGAGTTTCTTTGAGCAGCACAAGTACCCCGACGGATTCTATCGTCGTCAAGCTCCGTACGACTTTGCCGAGGTCCGCGCCATGTTTAGAAAGATCTTCAACTTAGTCGGCGTCTCGCCGGGTCGTAACGAAGGCCTGGGAAACTTTGTGCCGAATCCGGGGGACACTGGGACCGTACGTTGCGTTTTTTTTTGGCCCACGTTCGGCGCGCGCCGTTGCCGTTCCAACAGTGCTGATCATTTATCGTTCGTCTGGATAGGTGTGCTATGGGTATCAGGTACAGGCCAATTTGACAGCACGGCTGTACCCCGACCCGACGTCCGAACTCGAGACGGCGATCAAGGCCAACCTGGTCACACTTTACCAGACGCTGGAAGACCCGACCTGCGAGCAGCTTTTCCCATTTGGACAGTAAGAACGATCGAGTTGGAGTGACGGACGAGCCGTAATAGGCGTATTCCGCTATCCTGCAGATGCTTTCTATACGTATTGTATTAATTATGGACTTTGGTATCTTGGATATTGTTATGGCGTGCCGCGCATCCTCCATTCATGCGATCACCAGAGGATGTGGATATCATATCTCAGTACTTGGTCGACAGATTCCATCATCATATTCTAGGGTAGAACGCATGGTATGAGTGGTGACTTTACCAAAGGAGCTCAATCGTCTACAGTCGTCTACATCGACGCGTCTGCGAGGGCCATTCTATATCCATTCATACTCCTGTTTCAGAACCGTGGTTTCGAGGACAGCGTCCATATGCTGTTGGATCCAGTTGTCGCGTCCGTCCGCAAACGGGTGGTCTGCACTGGCGTTTGGGCCGCTGGCGGCTTCGGCGTTGGCAGAGTTGCGTTTCGTGGTTCCGCGGGCTGGTCGTAAGGTGGTGGAGAGCCCCTAGGTACGTTGTCGTTATCCGTGGACCGTTTTCTTCTACTACCGCCGTCGATTGTGTGTGCGCCTGAGCAGTCTCCTCGATCTGGACGTCTCGACACGTCCCTGCGACCTCCCGGTCGATCGCCGAGTCTATGCTTTTGAGCGCGACTCTCAACAACCTTGACCCGACCTCCTTGACTCTCCACTCTCCACTCGTCACCTTGCTCCCTCGCTAGCCGGGTGGCTCTGTAGGCCCGTCTGGGTGATGTTCGTCATCGCATGTTGTGCCTGCAGGGTCTCTCCATTGTGTCCGTCATCTCCGTATCGACTGTCCCAACCACTTGGCTGGTCGAGCCGATCTCGTCCTCGCACACTGGTGGGCCATTCGTCTGGGCTAACGGATAAGCCATGCGCACCCTCCAGGGTATACCGTACCCTCTGGGTCGTCTATGATGAGGCACACGTGCTGGGGCAGGTTTCGAACACAACGGGATCGCATGCTGGGTGACACGCGACGAAGCCATAGCCTCTTGATACTCAAGACCTTGGATCCCTAGCAATCTAGACACATGTGAATCATAGTCAGGGAAATCAGATGATATACCGTGGCCGCAGCCCGGCAGCTTCCATCGTCGGGGATTGATATCACAGGGCGTCGACGTCGAGGACAACACATGGGATGGCAGTGTCCTGATATAAGTTGAAGCTCCGCTGGAACATGGCGCACAGCGCTCACGGTGGACTCCCAGTAGGATTCCCGCCGTGCGCTTCCTCTCGTTCTCAGTAAGTAGTAGGTTCAGTTATTTGAACCTACAGACCCATTTCCTGGATGTCCTCGAGTCCCCAAGCCGTTGTCCTCGGAGATTCCAACTCCGACCGGCAACCCTTGTCAGCTGCCACTTGCTCCCTCGGCTGGCGTGTCCTGCCAGTGCACTGGACAGTGTCGGATATGCTGGCGCGACCGCACTGCCAGCGATCTGCTTCAAGGCGGGGGTGCACGCGTCCAACCTTGTATATATAACATCACCCGGTGGTCCTGTCTATCAAGCGTGTTTCCCCCAATTCCTCGTTCGCGTTCGGGATGAAGCTGCAGCACCTCGCAGTGGTTGCGCTCGTCCCATATGCACTAGGGTTCCCGAACCCTGCACACTTTCCAGAATATCGTTCGCTCGCGGGTTTGTCTCAACACGAAGTCCGGGCTGTAGCGCGAACCTTTAGCAGCACCCCCGGTGCACAGTCCCTCCCGCCTCCCATCAACGATACATCTGCAAAGTTGGTGTATGACGCGGCCCACCCCTACCAGCCTGATCAACCAGGTGATATTCGTGGTCCATGCCCGGGATTGAATGTCCTGGCTTCTCACGGAGTGAGTGATCGGTGATCTCGGTGATGCGATTTACTCATGAACATGGTTCTCTTCTCAGTATCTGCCCCGTAACGGCGTTGCTACCCCGGCTCAGATCATCAATGCTGTCCAAGAAGGTACGTAGATTATAGTACAGAGATATTCGTCGAGGTTTCGATATGAAAACTCGCAGGTTTCAACATGGGGTGGAACTTGGCTGCGTTTGTCACTTATGGGGTATGTCCGTTCCTCGTTGTCTCGTTCACCCTCCTGACAAATGAAATAGGCATTTGTTGTCGACGGGAACCATTTGACCAACTTGATGAGCATCGGTACAAACACGACTGCAGATGATGAACTCACTCCCGGGCTTAACATCCACGGCAACTTTGAAGGTGCCCCTATCCCATACTTCCCGGTAACCATGTGTTGATCACCGCTATCAATTCTAGGTGATGCCAGCACCACTCGTGGAGACTATTATTTCGGCAACAACTACAGTTTCAACGAGACCTTGTTCGACCAGGTGGGCACAAGTTACCACCCGTATCTACATTCCTCATCCCTTTCACAGCTCGAAGATGCCGCCAACCTAGTCGGAGGAGGCCTCATCACCGTCGAATCCGCATCCCTTCAAAAGTCCCTCCGCGTCAACGACTCCATCGCACACAACCCAACCTTTTCATTCGGTACCCCGCGCTACTTAACCGCCTATGCCGAGACAGCGTTCCCCCTCGCCTTTTTCGTGAGCAACCAGACGGCGAACACGACGATCAACGCGACGCTGGACGACGCGCGGAGTTTCTTTGAACAGCACAAGTACCCCGACGGGTTCTATCGTCGTCAAGCTCCGTACGACTTTGCCGAGGTCCGCGCCATGTTTAAACTGATCTTCAACTTGGTTGGCGTCCCGCCGGGTCGTAACGAAGGCGTGGGCAACTTTGTGCCGAATCCAGAGGACACTGGGACCGTACGTTGCGTTTTTTTTTTTGGCTCGCGTTCGGCGCGTGCCGTTGCCGCTCCAATCGTGCTGATACTTATTCGTTCGTCGGGATAGGTGTGCTATGGGTACCAGGTACAGGCCAATTTGACCGCGCAGTTGTACCCCGACCCGACGTCCGAGCTCGAGACCGCGATCAAGGCCAACTTGGTCACGCTTTACCAGACGGTGGATGACCCGACCTGCGAGCAGCTTTTCCCATTTGGACAGTAAGAAAGACCGATTTGGAGTGACGGACGAGCCGTAATAAGCGTATTCCGCTATCCTGCGGATGTTCTCTATACTTGATGTACTAATTATGGACTTTGGTTTCTGTTAAATTGGACATTGTTTTGGCGTGCTGCGTATCCACCGTCATGCGATCACCAGAAAGCAGTAGACAACCCATACTCGAGCCTTGGCTACTTGTATTCATAAGGACCGGTCTCACTGGTGCCGGGATGTGGTGTCACCAGAGGTAGGGTTTCATCGTCATATTCTAGGGTAAACGTCCAAGGTATGAGTGGTGATTTTACCAAAGGAGCCCATCTAGATCGTCTACAGTCGCATGCTCCCGCGTCCGTGAGGGCCACTCTATATCCATTCATACGCCTGTTTCAGAGCCGTGATTTCGCGAGGACAGAGCCCCAGTTGTCGCGTCGGTCCGTCGACGGGTGGTCTGCGTTGGCGTTTGGAATGTCGCCGGCATCGGCGTTTGCGGACGCGAATTCGCCTTCCTCCCCGCTCTTGTTGGCCGACAGACAGATTTCTCTCATGTCTCGAAGGGCGTCTCCAACGTGCTCGATAAAGACGAGCGTAGACGTCGTCGGACACGCGTGTTTGGATTCGACGCAAAATTTAACGGCGTGCGGTCCGATGAGGTCTTTGAACGCGGGCGCGTCGGTCATTCGGATGTTGTCAGGATACAGGGTACAGTCCGCACAGGCAGATGGATTCGAGATGTGTACTCGTGGTCAACGGAGAGTGGTGCGTGACGAAGTAATAGACTCACAGTTTATTCCATATCCGTCTTCGTACGGCGATCCAAACCTGCGAAGACGAGATCGTTGTCAATAACGCGGGGGAGGTGGCAGATGAGATGCAACACGTCGGGAGTGCAATGCGCAAGCGCACTCCGCGTCAAAGTAGAAGAATGTGTTCTCACCCGGTTCCCCTGAACCACCACCCTTCACTCAGACCACTGGTCGACAGCCGCCATTCTTGGCTTTTCTTGAAAATAGCGTCTTCAAACAGGGGGACGCTCGCTCCTGGAGCGGAAACAGGTTGAGACGTTGCCTTTCCAGGTGTGATGGTATGTTGAGAAGAGGTATCCGGGTGAACATCTGACGAGGTTTCGGCAATGTTGTCGAGCCATGCCCACTCATCACTGAGAATGCATCGGAGGCCGAGAAGATGACGGTCAATCCCGCGGCCCATCATCGCTGAGCGGGTGAGTGAAGAATGAACTTTGAGAGCAGACTGGAGGAGCGGATAAAGATGAGGCGAGGGCTACACCGCATATAGGAACATAATCCGAAGTCAGCGCGGGCAGGAAAAGTCGTCTCACAACAACATTGAGTGTACTCACTTCGCTCCGAGTCTGGCGCAAACTTCTCTCCTTCCACCCCGCAAACGCCCTTAGAAAAGCATAGCTCTCCGTCGTAAACGAACGTATTGTCTCAGTGCGTCCGTGCTGGAATGTTCGGGTGAGTGCTGTTTCGTATACAGGGGTTGGGCATTGATGGATTCGAAAGTAGGCAAGCTGGAGCGCGAGCTGGACAAACGCATCGGGCTGGGCCGATGCTATTGGTGGAACAGTGAGTACCTTTAACGGTGGATGATGCACTCGAAGGCAACGCGACTCACACACTCGCTTCATCTCCTCGCCTCCCCACTCCTCGAAATAGGATACCTGGTGGTCCGAGTTCGAGACCAGTGTCCGTGCATGCTTTTTTGCATTCTCGATCGCAATCTGTATCGATGGCGAGGAGACAAAGTTGAGCCGTGTCCAACGCGAGCCTGACCCAGCTTCGAGACCTTCTAACTTGCCCCCTTGATGGATGTTCTCGAATGGGACATCAGCCAAACCTCCACAAACGCTTACCTCATTGGCCCCAGCGACTGCCCACTCACAAACCACACTTGGGACCAATGCATCCACTGGCGAATGTTCACCCATGGCACCCGCTCGTGTGCTAGGCTCGACGATGAGAGAGAGGGGTTTGTCAAAGAAGCGGTTGAGTGCTGACGGTGAGGAACGGATGGCATATTGGTGAGCCAAGAGGTCAGAGGGTACAGACCGGGATGATTGGGAGGGGGGCAAGTCAGAAGCGTGTTGATCGATGTCGAAAGTAAGGTGGAGGCTTTCGTCACGTTGGCCTGCAGGTACAGAAGGGGCAGGCCAATGGTCAAGGGAAACGACAAATAATGATTGGTGGATAGCTTCGAATGAGTGCTTGTTTTGGGGCGAAATGGACAACAGCGTCGAGTAATTCTGTGGGGTTGGTCAGGCAATAATAATAAAGAGGGGACATATAATCCCACCCGAGACCATTCATCTCTATCATGTGCTGTGAGGACACCAACTTGTACAGGCAACTCAGCATTGCGGCGGCGATGGTGGACATCAGTTACGACTGCCCTCATGCCACGCTCAATCTCGTCAACATGCAAAGGTGCACCGGTGGTTGGGTCTGCAACACGGAGGGCATAGTAATAATCATGTGCTAGGACGGTGACTGTAGATGCCCAGGGTGAAGAGGGAGGCGCAGGTACGGTGAGGGTGTCGGAAGGATGTTGCGGGAGACGGCAGAGGTTGAATATTTGGGAAGTGCAATGTCTCAGCCACAGACCTGGGGGATTGTATAAGTAGAGGTGAGGAGGAGAGACGCAATAGTACCTGTCCGGGTGGTGTCGGGATAGAGGTCCTGGCTGGTCCGCGAACGTGAGCGAGAGAAGACGGGAACGGAGGAGATACACACGCGTGCATTCGGTGCTTGAAATCAAGGATGCCATGCACAAGACAGGCAGCTCTCCTGACCTGCCAAGGCGTGATTCCCTCTGCGTGGTGGGTGACTACCTTTGGCGGAACATCAGGATCGTTCACAAAGGCGAGCCACCAATTTGAGTTGACGAGGAGGGGTGCCCTCCATTCGAGGTAGGCCTTTTTCATCCAGAAGTTGTCGTCGAGCCAGTTGTGTGGCGAGACCGAGTCGAGTGTGCGAAGACGTGCCTGCGCGCGCCGTGCGGGGCCATCGAGGAAGGCGTTGACGAGTGCGCGCTGGCGGGCATAGGCGACGGCAAAGGGGGTCCCGCCGCTGTGCTCGTCGGCGAGGAGGACGGGCTGCACGGCGCGGAGATAGCCGTCGAGGGTCCTTCTGATGTCTGGCACGGGCAGACGGGGCAGCTGCGACATCACCGTCCGAGCCATAGCAGCACACGTGACCTCTTCTCCATGCCCGCTCACCAACGCGTCCGGGCGTGGATCGCGCAGAACTACCAGAAGCCCGCCATCGACCAGGTAAGCCCACCTCCACCGCCGCGTCGCCCCGCCAACACATCCCGCAGGAATGGCTTGCAGATTGCTCGGACTGGCTCGCGTCCGACCAAGGCCTCGACCCAAGCAGAGACTTTGACCAGTTCATCCAACACGTCGAGGCACAGCTCCTCCAGTCCAATCTCGCCGACTCGACCGTGCCCGGATCCGGGATCGATCCTCTCCTCGTCGCCCCCCGCCAGAAAAAGACCACTGGCCCGACACCGCTCCTCGTCGAAATTACGAGCATCACAGAGATTGCACACTCTGCGTTCAGCCTTTTGAACACACACCAGACCCGTATCGATCGGGCAGACTTGGGTCTAGCACAAGAAGAAGACGAACAGGCCGAACAGCAGCGCGACGAAGACGAGGGTCCGGTCCCCAGGTTCCCCCGCGGTATGCTCAGATTCGAGCTCTCCGATGGCTTAACCACCTTTAGGGCCATCGAGTTCAGATCCCTCCCTCAGTTGGAGTTGGGCACGACACCCCTCGGGTACAAGGTGTGTCCCCTCTCAATCTCACCGCATGCCACCCACATCGCCCTCCCAGATGTTTCTTAAATCTACACCTATACGCAACGGCATCGCTTTCCTCGAGCCTGCAAATGTCATCCTCAAAGGCTATAGAACCGAAGACCACGACATCAACGGCGAGCAAGTTTTTCTGAGTTCACTTAGGAAACGGTTAGGGTATGCAAATCATTACATTACACATCTCGCCGCTGAGCTGACCCGCTCACAGACGTCCAGATCCCCCGCCCGAGGCACCCGTTGCAGCTCAGCCACGGGTAAATCCGCCTGCCCAGGCACCGGCCCAGCCTGCATACCAACATCAGCCTCCACCCGTGGCGCGGCCGCCGTCCCCGCCTGCTGACATTGACGACATGTATGCAGATGATGATGTGGATCCCGATGTCCTACGCGAGATGGCCATGCACATGGACGAGGCCATCGACATGCAAGCGAATCAACGGGTTGTCCCGCCGCCCGCCAGACCTCCGTCGACATCCAAAGAGAAACCCTCCGCCAGCTCAAAACCCAAACAACCCTTGCGCCTCGACACAACGGTCCCATCTTCTTCTCTTAAAGCCCCATCTTCTTCTACTTCGGTCAAGACATCTTCTTACTTCACCGCCCATTCACCCGAATCTAAACCGATTCCCGACATTGGCCTTTCCCCCCGCCCTGTCCCACCGCCCGACCCAGACCCATCTAAACTACCCATCAAGAAACTCGGCTCTACATCTGCAAGGCCACCCCCGACTGCTCCGGCTAAACACGTCGTTCAAAAACAGCCATTGTCTCCCGAACCTTGGGACGACCTCTCGTTGGATATGGACGTGGACGAGTCGTTCTTGGAACAGGTAGGGATGATCGAACAGGGTGCGCTAGGCACGGGCACCAACAACAACGGAAAAGGGAAGGGCAAAGACACCAGAATGGAGGGTCGTCCGAGCGTGGCGCCAGCTCGGAAGACGCCGTCTGGCTCGGTTCTGGGTACGACTATATGTCCCGTCTCCCCTTCCGGCGCTGAACCCCGCACGAGGATGCAAAGTAGCACGAAGAGAGCCACCAGCGCCTCGTCATTGAGTGGTTCGACCGAATCTCGTATGCCACAATCCACTCAATCGTCAGATCGCCGTCGCCTGCCCCGCGATCCATCGTTGATTGTTATATCGTCAGAGGAGGAGGACGAAGCGCCGGGACACGATAAGGCCAGGCCCCTCGATCTTGCTCGGAGACGTGCAAACAAGAGAAGAGGAATGGATCAGGATGAGGTTGCGGACTCGGACGTGATTGATATCTCTGACTAGTATTTCTGGCTGTTTGTTTTGGAACAGCCCATTCAGTCATGAAAATATTCTTTGAGAAAACGGATGACTTGACGACAAGAATATACCTAGGAATCAGTATGCGTACTGTACTGGGGTGGTTTTGTACGATTCACGTCTGGCGGACGTGCAATGGAGGTGCGAATCATGAAGGTATACAGGAACTTCGATATTCATTATACCTTTCCTTGGACGCAGTGAACTCTTGTGTTAAGCAACCCTTGGTCCAGGAACAGCTTCAGTGAAGCAGCTAGCCGAGAAGATCACGAAGACCTCGGCAACACCTCGCTGACAGCGAGACTTCGGTAAGCCGCGGTGGCATACCCCATTTTAGCAACACATGTCTTTGGACCGAAAAAAAACACGAAGATATGAAATAATATGATATTTACATGTAGTTGGGCACATGAGCCGCATATAGGTAATCTTGTGAGATAAGATTGTTGATTGTAACCTTTCAACATAGTAGACACACTTGAGCATGACATAGTAAAAAGACCACACAAGTACATCCACAATTTGGAGACGACAGAAACATACATCAGGAAAACGACTGCCGAGGGAACCACACTGTAGCAAACCAGCAAAAAATTAGCACCTTGTAGCACTTGTAGCTCGCGTAGCAAAATATAAAATCTCCATCGATCTGCGATCCCTGTCATGATAGATCATACACAGATCTCCGTTATCTTAGAGATCACCCACTGGCAGTTACATCATATCAAACAAATCAGATCATGATGGATGATTACTTGCAATCCAGATCATTGTACTACCAGTAACTTGGAGCCTCAAAAAACACACAAAGAGGATGAAACCACGGTCAGAGTGGAGTGGACTATTGATACATAGCTAAGGATAGCATGAAAAGTCTCTTTATCAGCAAAACTGTTAATGTAGAACTCTCGAGCAATGTTCAGACTATTATCGCATGTCATCTCTCGTGCTGCGAGTGCCCCAAACTTGGGAACCAGTTGAACAACCTGGTGCACAGCGTCAATGGCAATGATATCCCCCAAGGGTGCACCGTTGGATTGGAAGCGGCGATGGATGAGAAACATGTCGATCTTGGGGGCAGGGGCAACAACACGAATGTCGTTGACTACTGCAAAATGAGCATTAGAGAAATTGAAGAATTTGACATAAAGAAGGGAGGAGTGGGGGGGAGTAGTGACTGGTTGCAAGATTGCTCAGACTTGGGCTACAAGATAACCTTCAAAAAAGGTGTCAGTCAGGATAGCAAGCGAGATGAATGGATCATATGTTCTTCAATAACATCTGAAGTCCAGTCACCACTCTCATGAGTGATGAGGATAGTGTTTGCCCGACCAAAGGGTAAAGTGGGGCTTGGAGGGGCAGCTTGGATGGTCTGAGCAGGTGATACCATTTGAAGACTTTGCGTTGAGCACTGTTGAATACGAAATTTGGACCAGACATGAATGTGCGAGAATGGAAGGGACGAATTCAGTGATGAAACTTGACGACCATTGCAGAACATGTAGGATTGCCCAGAGAGGAAATCCCCCAACGCCGGTTGCAGATCAGTGACAGAGAGGAGATGAGAGGCTTCATCAATCAAGAGGTCAGGAAAGTGTGGTCATGAGGTGAGGAGAAGTGCAGTAGAGTTGTCGGAGGAGATGTGGGAACAATCATTGTCAAAAATGGATGGCTTTGACCTTCCGGTATGAACACAGTGTTCACCAGGTAGTGCATTCTCAATCCAGGTTGATTCCGGGTAGTAGAGCTGCATCAAGTTGGCCTCATAGGTCATCTCGTTGAGTAGCAGCGCACCCGCAGTCTTGAGGCTGGTGAAGAGCTGGAAAAAACATTGTTTTTCTTGTCGATCAAGGAATCAACAACACTGGCCATGGTAGTCACATCGATTGGATAAGCAGAATGGGGCCTTGACATGAGTGATATGATAATGCTCGGTGATGTCACTGCTCCACTGATAAGGAGCACCCATAGCCCGTGTGCTGTGCACAATATGCTGGGCCAGCTCGAGCTTTGGTATTTGAAAGTGATTGAGTGGCCCATTCTTTCCTCGACGACCACCTGCAGTGAGTATGCTGGGTTTATAATGATGGAACTCACGCAATGCTTCAGTAAGGGTGTGTAAGGTTTCGTCATAAAAAAATTGATCCTGAGCAAGAAAAATGAATTCGATGATTGCACGAAGTGCACAAAGGGTATCATCTGGAATGGCACCAGCAGAAACGGCAGGTAGCAGTTTTTCAAGAGCACGGTGCTCTCTACCTGTGCACTGCTTGAGTGTGGAAACACCGTTTGGCCAGTGACGAGTTCTGATCTGTGGTTGAAGCACAGAAAGGCGAAAGTCGAGTTCTTGACCAGTGATGATATTGATGATCCACCGAAGACAGTGATTGAAATAAAATTTATGCCATTGGTGCAATGCATCAGGAGTGAGAAAGAAGGACGGGCAAGCATTCTTCCAATCTTCCCAGAATGGTTCAGTGACACTGTTCAACTGCATCTGCTGACAAATTTTATGGAACGCAATGATGTCTCATGGGTCGCAGGCGGCACAGGCAGTGTGGATAGCCTGCAGTGTGTCCTTTCCCAGCTGAGGAGGATGCACATTTGGATTACCGAATTGAGCTCCGGTGGCTGTAGAGATAGGGGAGTTCTTGGACGATACACATGCAATGAGGAGCTGTTCGGGGTAATCTGCTATCCAAGCGACGAGTGGAGTGTGTATGACCCTAAGACGACCCATCAGGTCAGACATGACCATGCCATCCTGAGCCGCTGTCTTTAAGTTCTTCATGACAATGGAGATCGCGTAATGATAAATACGTGCAGCCAGGACTGCTTGGACTGGCTGTGAGACATTAAGGAACTTTGGAACCGGCAGGTATGCAGCCAATGCAAAAGAATGAGATGTTGCCTTCATATGCACGCCGGCATGAATGTTGGCAATGGAGAGTAGAAGTGGGTGCATCTCCTTGTCACCCATTCTGATTGTCAATGGCATCTTATCCGAAGCACCAATTACGCCGAGAAACGAGTGACCATCAGGTAGATTGGTCTGTAATGTGATTGTAATCAACAGAAGGACCGTATGGAACACGCTACTCACCTGGATGTTCCATGCACAGTCTGCGCTCATGAATTCACCGTATACACATTGCTGGCCCTGAGGAGTCTCCTTGTACTCTTGGTATGGAGATAAGTCGATGCATGATGCAAAGATCGGGTTGCTGAAGAGATGCTTGATAACATCGAGCCCATCTCTCCAATACAACATTAATGGTGACTTTGTTTTGTAGCCCTCTACTTTAATCTCTTGAAACTGCCACCATGGCACGTCAGGCAGTGACTCGATATGCCCTTGAAGATCTTTGGCAGTATTGAACGAAATGGGACAATCTTGGTTCTAGACATAATAATTAGTATTGTACGCATGGAGAATCAATTTCACTCACACGTTGCAGTCATAGGTAAGCGTCAATATCTTTCTGAGACAAAGCACCACTCGAGAGCCAGCAGGCCAGTTCCCACTCACTCTTGGACGTGAATGGATAATAGACATTGTTCGTATCACGGATGTGTGCATACTCATTCCGGTCCATCCGTTGAAGGTAATTCAGGCCTCCAGGACAAGAACACCTCGTATTTGGGTGATAAACTCATGTACGAGGTGTATTACTAGCAGCGCTAGGAGGTAGGGGGGCGTGGGACGGCATCAGCAAATGTTCTTGATGTAGGGCCCCATCAGTGTCATTGCCAATCACTGGTGTGTGAGTGCCGTCTATCTCGTAGTCATCGTCAAAGAAATAAAGATTGCTATTAACTGTGAGTTCATGGTTAGATGAAGTTATCAGCATAAGAGAAGTCACACACCATCCTGTGCAGCCTCAGGATCATCGCCATAGTCATCTCTGGTTCGTAAGTCTGTTGATTCCATGTTGGTGTTTGAAAGGGCCTGAACAAGCCACTCTCTGCAGAGCCCAGGTGCAGATAGATGGTTCACGACAGCATTGCCATTAGGAAACATCCTTGAGCAGCAGGGGCAGGTAAGGTCAGGGATTGCCTGAGACATGTGTGAGATGCATGGAGATGAGGGTGTGACCACTATCTCGCAATTATGGGAAATTCACTCACCAGGTCAACGAACTGACTAGGCATTCTTGATGTGAATTAGCATGCCAATGGGAAGATGGGAAGGTTCACGTCCTCCTTGTAGCGCAACTATGACATAGGGTTAGGGTTACACTCCATGCAACACCACAGCATACTCCTCAACTAAGCCTCAGATGAAATGACATACCACTCGCCTGCCGAAACACTACCTTCTGAATCAGTTCTTGGTACCAGCCCACTGAAATCTTTGGAAGCTCAGCCAACCAGTCCTCCTTCATCAAAACCAGAGGAACATTCTGTGTTAGGAACCCCTTCCAGAATCCCTGAAAATGCCAATACACCTCATAAGCGACCACGTTTCCAATTCTCTCTACCATCAGACGATGCAAATGGTAGGCGACCACACAAAAAGGTGAAGAAGATTATTGTGACCACTGTATGCAAACTATGCAAACATTTTTTTTGTAGTTGATGGTCTTCATAACACACTAGACATCAGCTATAAGATCTCAAGAAGTCGAAGATCTCCACTCTCTCTGCATGCTAGAACTCGCATGGGAAAGCCTTGACGCTTTTGCTGCCAATGAAAAGTATCGCTGTCTATGCATCCATGAACTCGATATCATGCGAACAGTTGCTGTAGATGAGTTCGAAGAGGCAGTAGTGTTTGAAAAAAGGCTGAACGGCAGATTGGAGAAGTGAGGCATATGCTAAGTAGTGGTGGAACAGATGTCTTGGGCCAGCAGGTGAAGCTCTTTCCAGCTGAAGTACATTGGGAGGACAGTGGTACTTCAAATTCTAGTGTCGAAGCCAACTCCCCTTCTCCCTCCCCCTCTGTTGTCCATGAACCCTCACTGCTTTGTGCTACTGGCAGTAAATAGGTCTCACTGGCCAAACATGTATTCCCTGTACTATCTGTGCATGCCGCAGCTACTGAATTTAGGGACATTTGTAATCACTACCATGTCACCACTATGTCTCCAAATGCATGCATGCATGCATGCACACACGGCCGTGACATCCTCATACAGACTATGTGATATGAATAATATGGAGCTATCCGGGCCTATAACACCAACACGTTCATGCCAGGTCATGGTGTATGCTTGTGACGATCTGCCTATTGACTAATTTGAACGATTTCCTGTCCTCAGATCACAACACCATCGATCCTCTCATGGGCCAACTGGGGCAGGGCTTGTAGACATAAAATACGTGGGGCACCAAAAGACCTTCCCTGTAGTCCTAGGATCATATGGCTTCTGGTCATAAGTACTTTTTGAACATACATATGTATATTAAAATGACTCACTGAACAGCACAGGTTCTCAGTCTCACGGAAGGGGGCGTAGTCGTGGTGGGACTTGTGGTCGCGGGCGAGCAACATTATCTAGTACTGCTGGTGGCAATCCGCTACCTCCATTTCAACCCCTTCCTTACTATGGGCCACCAGCGTCCACCAACGATCAGAACCCCCCATCCACCCAGGGTGCCCCACCTAGGGTGCCCCACCATTCAACTTCGAGCCAGAAGAAGAAACTGTATTTACGGACCCGAATTATGGTGATGCGAGCAGTCAATGTAAGTTTTATCTTCTTCCTGTTTCTCATTTGTATTGACTCGGACCAGACAGTCAATTGACTTCCACCCAGAATTGGTTCCCTCCTGCAAGTGATTATGATCCATTTACGTCCAACCAACCGAGCGCGGAGACCTATCCATGTCAACCCCTGCCCCTGCCACAACCGTCACTGGTACAACCTCAATATTTCTTACCGCAGCCCACTGGGCCGTCTGATGATAACATCTTGACAAGACTCCAAGCGGCAGCAGCGATGATTCAGGTGAGCACATAATCCTATAGTATATAAGTCTGCATGTACACTAAATCTGGCACCCAGGCAACTGGTAGTCAGACAGATCTTCTTCAACAGCACCAGAGCTGAGGCAGTGCTGTGAGGCTGCCATCTCACACCTGACTCCGTATATTCTGTGATGCCCCTTATTCAGCAAGTCAATCTTCTCGTACCATGTCTGTTCACACAACCAGCCAAGCATCTCAAAGTATCCTTGGCGATGGCAACAACAACGACACTGCTTCATTAACCCGCTCAAAGGGAAGAAACTGTGCACCTCATGGCACTCACCATCGAGGAGAGCGCTCGATCAAAGACTTCAATGAAGAAACCCAGAGATCATTGAGTATTCCCGTGCCTTAATCAAGGTTGGATGGTGTGCTGGAAAAAAGGGACATACTCATCGCCTCAAGTCGGTGCGGGAGTGTTTCTTACAGGCAACTATAGCACTTGGTAAAGGCGACAAAGGTGAACCATCTCCCCCTTATGAGTACTTCTCTGTATCCTTACATATCTTACAGATATTCAATGCACCAAAGAAATTTCAACTGCAGTGAGTCCATACAACTTTGGCACTACAACTACCTACCATTGCTTTCTAGATTGAAAGAATCTTATCCACCGTTCAAGGAAAACTAGCACAGGAGGCCAAAAACTACGCAACAATGTATCTGGAAACTAATCGACACGATCTCCTGGAGTCACCTCAAGACTATGCGGATTGGAAGCAACAACGTGTGGCCACAATTACCAATTTGAACGACGTCAAAAGCTTCTTCCTCCATGAGCATGATGGCAAGGAGGTCGTCCATTGGTTCAGAAACACAATCTTCCAAGACTTTCACCTCAAATTTTGATGCACGCATAATCTCTCATCCATTAGCATGTTCCGAAACAATTACAAAACGACACCACTCCACGGATACTCAGTGTCAGCCACCACGGTAAGTCTCGTCGTGCTATCAATGATTTAATCGACTACATTTACCCTTTCCCTTCAGCTCCTCTGTGGCCCCCACCACGTGTCCAAAGGACATATCCACCTCACAGGTGACGTCATCAAGTTCACTGGTGAGACTTACGGGTCTCAGAGCGCAGCCTACTATGATAGCATGTTGGAGGCATTGAGTCACCCAGATATTGGCGATGCCTTCCAGTCTTGTCTGGATTCGATGCACACGAAAGGATTGTAAGTAACGATTTGGAGTGAAGAAATGTTGCTGACACTTTTTGATAGGAAAATGTTAGAATCTCTGCCTGGTCACCTTGAGTGTTTTCATGTTGAGTTACTTGAGTAGATCTGGGGATGTCACCAGGCTGAGAGTAGTGCCCGGCGCCGGAAGAGGAGCTGGAAAACAGGTCAAAGCTGGGCTGTGTCAAATGACTAGTGAACAGATTGGCAGATGAAGGGGCTGGGAATGGCTTGCGATTGAACAGTGTTGAGGAACCGGCTATCGGGAGGTCACTACCGGTGTCAACCACAAAACTGGGCTGGTGTGTTGTGGCTCGGACACTCGCTGGAATATAAACAGGGGCCACTTTGTGTGGGGGATCCAGGTCCACCACACTTGGCTTCAAGTTCTAACAGCTTCCTGATGGAAGCGTCAGTTGGTCAAGTGGATTAACTGGTGTATTGTACTCACATTCCTTCATCGTGGAGCCTTTGTAACTGGCTTCTGAACTCGGTGACCAATTCCAAGTGATGCTGAGTTTTGTCAATCCCCTCATGGAACACATCATATATAGTACGGGCCATACTTTGTCCCTTCAAACCTGATAGGGGTGGCAGCACAGCCTGATTCCTGTCCACTGGCCATCCTGTGTATGGCACACAGCAGCTAGAGACATATGAAATTTAGTGTACACATTGTGAAAGTAGATTTGTACTTACTGCAGCAGCAGACAGCGCCAACATTGACGATGGCGTAGTGTGGTAGCTTGCCTTGAATGTCCTGATCAGCGACTCACTTCGCGTGTACCAAAATGCAACATTAAATGCTTCTAAAAGATGGTTTCCGAAATAGAGCATGCCCCCACCCTAAAAACAGACCAGAAATCATGCGTACGAGGAGAAAAAAAAAACATTGTATGCACTCACTGTCTCTTCGCTCTGGCAGCGCTCATGAAGGAAACAGTTCATGTCATCACATTGATTTGTGATGACATTCATGTGTTGCTCCATCCACTCAATCTCTGCTGCATGATTGGCTTTCGCTTTGATGGTGGCAAGGAGAGGATCAAAAAATTGTTTGGCATACTGCTCAGCGAACTCAGCAAGCTTGGATCGAACATTAGTTACTCCTTTTGTGATCTATATAGTCTGATTAGTATGTGCAGGTAAGGTAATACTTCAAGACCTAGGAGAAATCTGATACTGTTGTCCCACTCTAATTCTGTAAGTGGGTGTTAGACTCGGAGCATACATTAAAAAAAAAAAGACCCAGATCGTATTTGGAGCATGCTGCAGTGAAGTTTTCTTGAAGGTTTCCCATGAATGCTGCACGCTGATGGTCACTGCACAACCAACCGACATTGAGAGCCATGTCATTGATGACCCCTAAGCATGCTGCTCGCACGACCTTCTGACTCTTCTTGTCATATGCTGACATCTTTGGAGCCAAGTTCATCAGCCCCTCTGCCCCACTGTACCGACTCTGTAGGTAAGATAAGTGGCTACAGGTTGCAGTTGCGGAGGACAGATGGGAAGAAGGTACGGCCGATAGAGGTTGGGGATATACAGGGGGGGTGCAAAATCCCACAGCCGGTCCTGTGAGGGTATGTTGAAATTGTGACGTTGTTGATGGTGATTGAGTATGTTGATTTCACTACCGGGGGTCTATTTAGTAGACCATGTAGTTAGTATGTTTTTTTATTCTCGTGAGTGAATGCATACCTGTATAATCATGGCTGTGCAATCGAGCTGCTGTTCTACTCCTTCTTCCTCAGTTTTTTTATGCACAGCAGGTAGAGAAGGTTGAGAGGATAGTTGTATGGTAGGCTGAAAATACTGGATGGACTGCTGCTGGACAACAGACAGGTTCAAAGAGCTGGTCAGCATTGGAGTGTAGGGGGTGCTAATGAATGGAGGAAGCTGGGACACCGTGGATGGGTTGGAAGGTGGGTAAGATGGTGTTCGACCGCAGGCACGGCCACATCCGCGAGAACTGCGAGATGAGCTGGGAGGCATAAGGAAACTGAGGCTGCCCTGTGGGTTTTAACCAATCTAGGTCAGATGCAAGTACCCACTCTTTCGCACACAAGAGATCCTAGCCACATGTAGGACAATTGAGACGCACCAAGAATGCCCCCCCTGTGCCTCCTCCATCGTGCTGTGAATCAAAGAAATCTTGAGGTCATTGACCAGGATGGTTTCAATTGGCGTGCCCTCATCATCTGACCTGGAAGCTCGAGAGCTAGCAGAAGGAGTAGGGGATGAAACATTATGATTAGAAGGTCCCCTATCTCCACAGTCCAAATCATCACCGACAGACTCAAGATCACTGTGATTCTCTGCTTCAGGAAACAACGCAGAAGTGCGACTGAAGAAGCCCAGCCCTTCCTTGTTCACTACATTCTTGACCTCTCCCAACTGCCATACACTGTCCTTTGACAGTGCCTCCGATTCCTCGCAATCATCCATTGCCATCAAATGCATGATTTTGAGCTCCTTGTGTCGGAGGCGGTGATACTTTTCACACACAGCAAATGTGGCACAACTCGCATGAGCAAGTTGTAACAATCGCATGGCATGGAGGTCTTCAATCTCCATCCTTCTCTTGACTGAAATCTGGAATACAATAGACTCAATATCAATGATTCAATGGGATTGATAAAACCCTAACCGATGTCAGTAGTGTTTTAGCCCTTTTCCAGATAGAAGGGTCAGAAGTGTCTGGGTCTTTGTCCAAGGGGAGAGGGACAAAATAGCGATGTTTCAAGGAAAGTAAATATGGACGAGTACCACAGTCAGAAACATGTGAAGCACATATGTATTAGATCCGTTTGCTGTGTCAACGAGGAAGTGGTGTCCCCAAGTGAAGAGGCATCACTGGGAGTAGAGCTTCCTGTAGCTTCTGTCGAAGGGCAGGATAGGGTTACTTTGGATAGGAGTGAAGTCGATGGTATATTAACTGGGGAGCTTGAAGTTGGCAGGGACAACATCTGTGGTGGGCCAGGGGGAAAGATCATGGCAACGTGCGATGGCGTCTGAACTTGTTGGGGTGGAAAGAACTTCAAATGCATTACTAAGTAAGCTGCAGGATGAGTCAGCGGCCCTCTGCTGCAGCGCTGGCTTGAAACAACATTCACAACTCATGGACTTGATAATGCAAGGACAAGCTCACATTCCATATGTATCTGACCAAATTCCAGCCCTCATTTGCCCAAACTGCTCACAGGATTTTCTCAGTGGAGATGCTGTTGTCTGTCACTTAGCTACTGAAGGTTCTTGTGGGCGGTGGCTAATCAACACTTTGCCTAGCATGGAACAAACCCCCTTGGTGGCTGCAGGCATTGATTATGGTGATGATTTGGACACAGTACATGACATGGAAGATAAGGACTTTTTTTCCATAGTAGTTTGATTGACTTGGTTGATGTTGAATTAGGATGGGATTCAATTGATGACCAATTCAATGATGGTGCAGACGGGAGTGCTACTAACTGGGAACATATAGAATTCCCTGACATTGGCAACCAAACCGATCCCTTTCAGATGGTAGGCTCTGGCCGTAAACGGATCTTTCATCACAATGAAGGCAAGGCTCATCCCAGGGGTTTAAATTATCTTCACTGCATGGATAGGGATCAGCATGCGCACATTTGCAATGAGGAAAATGTGTATTACTCATTCACCTGCAAAAGTGAGTGGGAACTGGCCAATTGGTTGTCAAGCAGTTCGCTCTCCCAAAGAGAGATTGATCAATACCTGCATTTGCAGCATGTAAGCAATCACTTTGTTTGTCACCAGGTGAAGAGGGATATCTGACTATGTATAGAACCTAGAGCATCCAGCCTCCTTACATAAAGCAGTAACATTTTTCCGCCGAGCACCAGCCAGCCAATGTGCCATTTCCTGCCAATAACCAGCCAGCCCATGCTGGCCGATGGGCAATGATGAGAATAAATGACCAGTTGGCCGAGCAATGCATAGCCCATCGCTCTCTGGCAGGCCCATGAGTCACAAAATGGTAGTAGTAAATGAATGGACAGGTGTAGTGAGAACTCCCACCAGTGGGCCCATGATTATTAGCTCCTCCCTTACAGGTTGGCCAATAGGCTTTCTGATCAGTGCTGGTAATCCTACACTGCCCATCTTTACTGTTCCCTCCTTTGCCGGACAGCCAATGGGCCTGCTTGTCTGTGCTTCGCTGGCTGGCCCATCATACCAAGTCCCTTCCTCGCTGGCTGGCAGATGTGGCTGCTCGCCTGTGTATCACTGCTGGCCAATGGTTGCTCGGCCTGTGCTTCGCTGGCTGGCCCATTATACCAAGTCCCTCCCTCGCTGGCTGGCAGATAGGCCTGGTTGCCTGTACTTCACTGGTTGGCCCATCATACCAAGTCCCTCCCTTGCTGGCCAGGCCGATGGGTAGCTCAGGTAGTCTTTGATAGCTGATTGAAAAGAAATTAGAGGCAGTGTATGTGTGTATTCTATCTGTGGTCTCTGTTTCAGACTGTATTCAAGAGACAACTAATGGTTTGTATTTGTATTTGCTATGGTAGTGATAGCACAGCTAAATTAGGATTAGGTTCTTTGGCTGTACCAGGTGTTTCTGAACTGCCGCGCTCAGTGTCAGTCCCAGATACAACACCAAAATAAAGGGGGCTTGTCTTGAACTTTTGGACACAGTGGGAGGAATGCATGGATAGGTACAGTTTGTGGTATAAAATTTGTAGTGCAGTGAGTTTGATTCAAGTGATTGGAATGAGTAGCTGGTACAGTTGCGGCTTGTATATCTTGGAATAATAACGAATGGATGGAATGATGAGAATTTCAACACTATCTTCCCAATGCTCAATGATATGCGATATACATCCAATGATCTCAGGTCTTTCACCTGATTTTTCGTAGAGTGCTACCTTGGTGTTGGCATGGGGAATTCAGTTGCACTCATGCCCAAGGGCATATCTGCTATTCTGGCCAATGCAGTGAACGTAAACAAACATGCTGTTTGAATGATTGTGGCAAATGTGTGTTTGAACAGTGGCAGTCATGATTGAGCTGATATGTTAAACAGTCAAACTCCTGGTCAGCATGGCTCCATCATGGTTCAGTAGTGGTTCTCACTATAATGGCAAGATCAATGGGAAATGGATATGTTGGGGATGGCTGGTAGTGATGGGAATGAGTAAGAGATTTGAGTTGTATCTCGGCTACTACTAATCCCTTCTTTAGCACCAAGTTACCTTTGTATAGTGCATGTACAATGACCCAACATTGAAACAGTGTCAATTCCCCAAGTAGTACCTAACCCTAACTAAGTCCCTGTCCTGCCAGTTGGCAGATCCTTGCTGTCTGGTGCTGCACTAGAGTGGCTTGTCAAACCTAGTACCTTGCCTCGCCAGTTGGCCGATTCTCACCTGCAAGTGTCTCATTGGCTGGCTCATCACCGGCTTTCCGATGAGTCCATTTCTGGCAGCAATTCGGTATCCTACTACTACTCCCGTTACAAGGGCACATTATTGCCAATTCCTTGCTTGCTGATTCAAACTAACCAAGCAATAATACATTAGTTGCATTTTACTGTGCCTTGTACTATGCGGCTTCAACCTCGCAAATGCCTCATCAAACATGTCTCCAAAGCTTCCAATTGCTCTTGAACTTCCCAGAGCTTCACCTGTTGCATTTTCGATTCCATATACATTTCCTCCAACTTCTTCTTCTTGATGAGCAGCACATCTAGATGTTTTTCATTTGGAAGGTTAGTTTGTCAGCATTCGCCAACTATCTTGTAGAGGCACGATTCCCTTTCCAAGATTTTTGACCATAATTGTTCCCGAAGATGGGGTGCAAGTACCTGTAAATGGTTAGATAGTTCTTGGATGCAATCAGAATGAGAGCGACTGTGACACCTGACAGCTGCTTGTCTTTGCCATCATCCCAACTTGACTCCTCTTCACTCTGACAAGCCTCTGGGCTCTGGCTGAGATTGGAGGGCAGGTGCCTCATGGAAGTGGATGCCAATGCCGATGGTGAGCAAGTTGGGAGTTGGTCAAGATTGGACTGGAGAGAAGGTACCAGTGAGGAAACCAGAGATGAACTGCTCAGGAATTGGGAAGGATGGCGAGACAGATCATTGAGATCTGAACAGAGGAGTTGTTGTAACTCTATCCTGCCTTGTGAAGAGATCGGCAGGGGCAGTGAAGGATGGGAACACATGGGTGGCAGGGATGACATTGAGGGTAGTTGATTCAGGTCTGAATGCATTAGAGCTGCCAAAGACAGCTCTGATGATGTTGGAGCTTGCTTAAGCTCACAGTGAAGTAAGGCGGTGAGGCAAGCAGAGTCGGTGGAACCGGGCATGTTGACTAGCAAGGTGAATGACAGATAATGTTTCGATCGAAGGGCACTGAATTGGCAACAGCATTATGTATTTGCCTATTGTTTCATTGTTACCCAGATCGGGTATCATGGAAACAGGCCTTGACTCAACGCTTGCCGACAATACATAATCATTGTTATTAAACTTAAATGAAGCCAGAGGCTCCAAACAATTTCCCAGTGCCATGCCTTCACCATCCGAGTAAGTTATATTGGTTTGATGAAACGGTGCATGAAGTTTAGTTTTTTTCAGACAATTGCAGGCACTGTGAAAATGATTGTCAGCGGTGGAGGAGAAACGTGCCCTGCTTCAGTCCAGCACCCTAGAAGCACATGACCTAGTATTCAGGTTGATTGAGAAGCAATCCAAGTGTGCCACCAGACAGGAAGGCGGCGAGGAAGTGGACAAGGGATATCAGTTACTCCAAATATTTGCCAAGACCTCACAATTACTGGAAGAGGGTAACGGCAGAATGAAAAGCGACTTGGTCGACTTTGAAATTCGCTCTCAACATCGGCGGCAAACCGTGAAAGAACTGTTCCAGCAAGCGCGAGTCTTCATGGATACTCCAAGTTATGCCTACCCAGGATCAGCCGCTGGGATGTATAATCTTCAGTCATTGAGCGACTTCGTCGGAGCTCAATTCTGATGTTGGGGCATGGACATGATTACATATACAACACTTAAAGATAGTTATTCATACAACTCTCTCCTTGCCTAATTATTTCCATTTGTTACACTTACAAATTCAATATTCTAATGCCGCTTGGCGGTCACCTAAAAAGCAATGCTGAACCATCCAAGCTTGGAACTCAACCAAGTACAAGCACCAACATGTCCACCGAATTCGTGCAAGTACAACAAAAGCTTTACTCACATGCTGCTCGGATACTCAAGGCAATTAATGAAACGACCAACACTCACTAAGAGCGATAGTAGTTCAAGTAGTGACAATAGAGAGAATCTGGTAGCTCCTAGAGATGATGGGAAATCTCCAAGAGGGCAAGACTGAGGTCCTGCTGGCGCTCTATTGAGGCTTTATATACTACACAGGGATTTGGCTATGTGTACACTAGATTGAACGATATGCTATGCTACATGACTCCTCCATGAGTTGTACATGAGGATAACAGGTGTATCAGTACAGCCATGTAATGGAAGGGAAGCTAACCATGAGGGTAAGGTGAGGTAGGCAGTGCGTATGTGTGAGTCATGAGACGAACATGTGCAAGGCTGTGCGCCATGTGTGATCAGTGAGGCCGACATGTGGCGAACATGAGGTGCACTGCAATACACATGGTGCCCATAAGGCAAGAGGGTCTGGATTGTGAAGGGACTTGAGCATTTGGTGGTTTCGGGTGATAGGGGCTAATAGATAGGGGCTAAATGCGAAAGTCGCTATAGAAAATAAGGAAAAATAGGGAGAAATCTGGGAAAATTAATATGGGTCTGTAACAATTAAGACCACAAAAGTATGGGAAGCAGGTGAGAGACAATGGATACTGTCTCTCACTGAGGAAGTAGTAAGTTGCACAAGACAAAAAGGTTTTGTTCACTCAAGATTTCTTTTGAGACTTCAGCGAGAATTTGTTTGTAGTGGCCAGGGATACAGATCCCCCATATCGTGTTGGATATGGCAGCAAAATTTCAAATGTGGCCAAAGGAAGTGATCACCCTGGACCAAATCTTCAGCAAGAGCCAGGTGGTCAGCAAGTTCCTCCCGCAGCCAGTCTGGAAAGATCACATTGTCAGCAACTCCAGCATCCCTCCAAATACTGAACTCGGCAACTCCACTACTCACTGGTGGAAGAAATTCCAATCAACTGGCTTAATTCCCCCTCGCCCTCCCAAGCCTGCCACAGCCACAACCACTTCCACTGACATATTGCCAGCCAATCAACTCCCATCGACCAGAATCCAACCTCTCGGGCATAGGCGTCATACAAGTGGGATCAAAAGACCATCGCCATAAGATCCCCAGGATGATGGAGATAACAAGGACAAAGGAATGGCGAAGAAGACCACAGGCAAGGACAACACCAGTGAGGCAACCGGTGCAAGAGAGACAAAATGCTGTAAGGTATCATCAGGCACACCATGTGAGGGAGGAGATATAGAGATGCTTTTTAACCCGGTGAGTCATACATATATTTGCTGTGACACCCGTAGTGATGGAAAGCAGTGGTGCCAGCAATGTGTAGCAAATGACCAGCCTTGCATTGTTCGAAAAACCGTCAACAGCAAAAAAATTCAAGGCTTGTAATGCTTGTGGCACTTGAAGGACCAAGTGTAACACCCTCCACGACCTGTTGGTGATTGTTGACAGTGATGGCCAAGTCATCCATTCAGCTGGTAGCTAGAACAAGTTGACGAACCTGAAGGTGAAGGATACCAAAGGAAAGGTGAAGGTGATGATGGGAAAGGACAAGGGGAAAAGCCAAGCCACTGATCCTGAGCAGGATCAGGAAGATGACCAGTGGGCCTTTGAGCCCAACCTTGAATCTACCCCAGCAAGCCAACCTGGGCTGGTAAGTACTATTTATTGGGATCTGAAGTTGCTAACAACTCTGATTTCTAGAACATGATCACTGGTCCATCTGGGACCAAAAGAAGAGCATCTGTGATGAGGGTAAGTCGATAATTATACCAGGTTGATTATATTGACAAACAGCTGGCTAGACATGGTCGGCATCCATCCAGTCTGAGCCTATGAAGGTAGCTCAACACCTGGAAATCAATGACTTTGATCAGCAGGTCCTGGAGCTGGAAGCTGCCATCACAAGGATTGATCTTTGGAACGATGAAATGAAACAGGCTCTCAAGGAGCATGTTACAGTGGCTCAACCAACTGTCCCAATGTTTACACATGTTGCACTAAAGTCGATAATCCCTAACCGCATCTAACCTGGGACCTAACATATGAGTGTATGAAATGAAGGCCCGACTCCTGGCTGTCCATAGGTGCAAGGATCAAGGGATTCGGTTAGGATTTGATGAAATGGCAGCCATAGAAAAATGACAACTCATTGGAACAGTTGTTTGACTTTGTATTCTCATTGCATATATTAGATCCTGGAATGCCATAAGATGGTTACATCCCTTATGTAAAGGCTATATTATGTCACCATTATGTCATTAATGAATCCACAGCATATATAAACCCTGCCATCACAAATAAATTCCCTCATTCCCACCATAAAACACCTCTCTGCTGCTCAAAGGGATAATATCATCTCTCTTGCTTCTCTTGATCTTTCCTGCCAAAACATTGCATCCAAAACTGGTATAGGAAAGTCCACTGTGGCTAGGGCCCTTCAGGATGTCCAGCCAGACAAAGAAAATCACCGTGGTGGCTGTCCCTCCAAGCTCTCTCCTACCAACAAATATGCTATTGTCCAGCGAATCCTTACTGGAAAGGCCAGCAATGCAGTCCAGGCCATCCATTTCATCAATACCATCATCAGCACTCCTGTCTTTTCACAGACAGTGGGGAATACCCTCAAGGATGCCTCTCTAAAGGCTGTGGTAAAGAAAAAGAAACCTCTTCTCTCTGTTTCTCATAGAAAGAGGAGGTTGGCCTTTGCTCTCAAGTACCAGCATTGGACTATGGAGGACTGGAAAAGGGTTCTTTGGTCAGATGAGACTAAAATCAATAGGATTGGGTCAGATGGACAGGAGTATGTGTGGAAAAGGAAGGGGAAGGGGCTAACTTTCAGAGAGGTTCAAGGTACAGTTAAGTTTGGAGGAGGATCACTCATGGTATAGGGTTGTATAGGGTGGAATGGTGTGGGGGTTTTGAGTGAGGTGGAGGGGTGGATGGATGCTGAACAGTATGTGGCGATTTTGGAGGGAGGATTGTTGCAGAGCATGGAGGATTCTGGAATTCCTGCAGATGAAGTCATTTTTCAGTAGGATAATAATCCCAAGCATACCTCCAGAAGAGCCAAGATCTGGTTTGAGGAGCAGGATATCAAGCTTCTGGATTGGCCTGCTCAATCTCCAGACCTTAACCCCATTGAACACACTTGGGGTCATCTCAAAAAATGTCTTTCAGAATATGAGAGGGCTCCCACAGGAGTTCATCAATTATGGGATAGAGTGGTAGTAGAGTGGGGGAAGATTTCTGTGGAGGAGTGTCAGAAATGGATAGAAAGCATGCCTAGAAGGATTCAAGCAGTTATTAAGACCAAGGGAGGTCATACCAAGTACTAAATATCCTTTCTTTTACAAAGTCAAACAACTGTCCCAATGAGTTGTCATTTTGCTATGGCTGCCATTTCATCAAATCCTAACCAAATCCCTTGATCCTTGCACCCATAGAAAGCCAGGAGTAAGCCCTTCATTTCATACACTCATATGCTAGGGCCCAGGTTAGATGCAGTTAGGGGTTATTGACTTTAGTGAAAAACATGCAAACATTGGGACAGTTGTTTGAGCCACTGTATGTCCATCGGCTTTATCTCTGGAACAATAAGGAAAGACTTTTTCATCGAATATGGCATTGGTGGACACAAATACTCATCTTCTCTCTTTTGACCAAAAGCGATAGCCTTTAGTGTTTGGTTCATATCCAATAAATATCATCTCCTCTGATTTAGGAGACAACTTGTCTTGTCACTGTTTGGGTGGTATCCAAACATATGCACGTGTTCCAAAAGCCCTAAAGTATAAAACATCAGGTTTGTCTCCATTGAATGATTCAATGGGTGTCTTCCAATCATGACGACGCATGGGTTGTCTGTTATAAATATGCAAAGCAGTTTCACAAGCATCTTGCTAGAAAGATCGTGGCAGACAAGCATGTAGGCGTATGACTTCTGCTTTTTCAAGCAAAGTTCTATTGAACCTCTCTGCACGACCATTTTGTTGGGGTGTATGAGGAACAGATGTCTGGTGAGTGACACCTCTGGAATGGAAGAACAATTGTAGTTCCCCAGCCATAAATTCCCCCCCTCGGTTTGAACGTACAGAGGTGAGCGAGTGACCAGTAAAGGTTTCAGCCCAGGATACCATAGCCTTGAAATGCTGTGAAGTTGCGTCTTTGTTGCGTATAAAGGCAACAAGTGCATATCCCAAGTAGTCATCTATGAAAGTAAGGATATAATGAGCACGAGTATGTGATTCCATAGGCATTGGGCCAATGAGATCAGTGTGTACAAGTCCAAGAGGACGAGTAGCTTGTTTTCCCGAAGTAGGATAGGAATGATCATGCATCTTCCCTAGGGCACAGCCTTTGCAGGAGGAAGTGTCGATAGGAGCAACGACAGTTGGTAAACCAGTGACATGGAAAGGAGCTTGGCGAAGAGCATTCTTGGCGATATGTCCAAAATGTTGGTGCCAAAGTTCATATGAGTCTTCCTTGACAAGCAAGTTGGCCAATCCTCATATCAGAGTCATTGACTTGGATGGAAACCAATGAAGATTGTTATTTGGAGATGAGGCACAAGCCCGGATCACCAAATTCTCGTTTGTGTCCCAGATACTGGATTCTTGATCGCTGATTATACACTTATAGCCTTGGCTAGTAAGTGTTGGTACCGACAGAAGTCGGTGGCCTGCATGTGGAGCATACCACACTTCTTTCAGAACAAGAGGTTCTGATCCCTTGATTCGTTGATTGAGGATTATTTTACCAGGACCATACATAGGAACCGTTTGACCATTGGCAACGACTAGATGTGCAAAGTCATCCAAAAAAGGTGATAGATGATCGGTGCAACCACTGTCAATCATCCAGTGGTGTCTGGCAAAGTCTTCTTCAGTATCTCCTCCTAGTGCAAAAGCACCATGATACAAGTAATAGTCATCATCATTCTCAGAGTCATATCCATATACAAGTCTATCACTTGCATAGTTAGGTAAATGCACTCCGGGGTCTCATGGCAAAGCCATGGCTAATTCCACAGGGGAAGCAGGAAGGAGGGTCTGGATATGATCTAGCTGATCAATGTTGTTGAAATAATGAGACGAACTAGCCAATCCTCCAATAGAAAACGAAATCTTCTTCGACTTCGACTTCTTCTTCATCTTCGGTGGTGGTCCCGTAGTGATTTCTTCTTCCTTAGAGAGGGGCTTCTCGGAGGAAGAGCGGCTGAAAGGGCCGTCCTTGATAAAGGTTTGAAGGACCAGCCACCATCATTCCATCGTCTTCATTATCTCGATCTCACCATCCCGCATGTGCTTGATTGGATGAGATGCTAGCAACATCATCCATCTCTTGATCCTCAAGATGATCTATAAATCTTGAAGCAAGGTCAATATCTTCTCCTTCCATCTGCACCTCGTTTGCAAAAGAAACATGTTCATTGGCTCTGGCAGGAGCCTTACCCTTGTTACCTTGTGCTGATTGAACCAATCTTTCTTCTGACCTTTACCAGGTTGTTTAGACTTGGCCAGACCTTTACCCTTTTTCTGGTTCTGGTTCTGGTTCGTGTTACGAGGACCAGATTGATGGTTATGATAACCACCAGGAGAAGGTTGTTGTGGTTGATTAGACGGTCTCTGGTAAGAGGGGGTCTGGTTCCTCCATTGATTTTGATTTGGAGGACCGCATCTAATAACATTGGTCCATTTGATCAGAGAAGAGGGGTCTTCGGATTCTTGCACAGCAGAGATCTGAGCATGGAGGGATTTACGTGTGGCCCGAAGGTCCATCTCCATAAGAATAGCAGCAGTAACATGTTGCATGTCAAAGTTGGCAACAGTAATTGTTTGAACGATGGTAGAGGCAAGAGAGTTGTACTCGGGAGGAAGATTGTTGAGAAGGATCATAGTACAGAATGTTTGGGGAAGATCTAACCCAGCTTGGGTCATCTGGTCAAAAAGTGACATGATATCATTGATGTCAGTTTGAGCATGTTGGATGTGAACATGTTTGGATGAGACTTGTTTAAATAGACGAAAGACGGCTGCGAAGCCAGTGGTGCCAAAGAGAGTCTTTAGCTTGTCCCAAAGGTTTTTGGAGATGGAAGGAAATGTAAGCAGATCTGTCCATTCATAGACGACATGGGATAGAAGCGAATCATCAATCGTACTGGCCATAAGGCCAAGAATACGTTTGTCTAGAAGTTTCCACTTCTGTTGACGATCTGCAAGGTCTGCTCTGGCAGGGAGTGCCGCATATGTGAGAGTTCCATCCACAAATTCCCAAACAGAGTAAGCACTGAGCGTAGAGATGATACGCTTGCTCCAGACATCGTAATTCTTCAATCCAAGAAGGACAGGAATGCGACCAATGAAGGTAGAATCGAACTTGATTTCGGTGGTAGGAAGAGCCATTGTTTAGAGGAGATCTGAAAAGTAATCGTCAACGAAAGTCTTTGCAAGATAGTGCAAGAGGGAGAAAGAAGGGGTATTCCTCTGAGAAACATTTTCAAAGATTCCTGGATTTATTGGTAAGAGGTGATTCTTTCGTTTTGATGTCCCATTTCTTAATAGCCATCGCTGCGTATGATTCTCCTTTCTACTTTGATAAATAGAAGATGTTTTTGTTTGGTCTCGATACCAAGAAGGCATTGGCAGGATGGAATAGCACTCCAATAGAATGAAATGCATCTCTGCAAAATAATGCGGGTTGTCAATGTAAGAATTGACAAAGATTTCTTCCTGGGTACAAATAACATCATCATAACAAGTATGATAGGGAACATACAGATGAAGTGAAGAACTATTGAGATTCAAGAAATTTGAGTAAGGGGGAGCATAATCGAAATTGTATGAATCTTCCTCTAAACCAGATAAAGGCCATAAAGGATGGACGAAAGTCTTATGAAGGTGATCAAGTATGTTTGAAAAGCCTTTTGTGTTCTTCTCCTTTTTGACCAGCAATTTGATTCCTTCTTCATCTAGGTCTCTCTGCAAGTCCTTCATAAATGGCATCAAGCTCATCTTGAGTTTGCACAGACTTAAAGAGGTGCTGTAAGCGATGTTGAGACTTATAAGCAGGGTCTCAACGAAAGATAGAATGATGATAAGAATCGAAAGCCTCATTCCATTCGCTCTGATATGGTGTGTCCAATCTTTTTACAAATCCCCATTCATCGGCCATAACATCCGCGGGAGGTAGCCAATTAGGCTCGAGAGAAGATTCCAGAAGCTGAGTTGAAACAAGAGTAGGAGGAAAATGCGCACAATGAATGATTTCAAATCCTTGGTGATGAACACGAACAGGAGGAGTATGGTGATATGTCTTGGTGGGAAAAGCCCAATCGGCTCCTTTGTAGGCAGCGGCGATAGTCTCTTTTCTATACATGAACGAATTAGTAAGATGCATAGACCTTACTTTGGTCTCGCATGGTCGTATCTGGAAAGGATAGACCACATGGTTCGCGTTGCATAGTTCAGGTCCTTTGAGGGTTGTTAGTCCTCGAGCTTGGAAGTTGCCTTCCACAAGTTTGGGTGCTGTGCCTTGGAATTTGAACATTCTTGTGTCCATCTTCTGATGGAATCGCACTAGGCCTATGTGGAGTCGAGGTGTTTGAAACCTCGCGAAACGGTATTCGGCCACTAGGTGCGGTGGGAGTCCTTCCTCCACGATCGGGTCAGCCGGTAACTCTTGTAGGTCTGTTGTTGCCTCGTCCATTACCTCGGCGCTGACGAAATTGTCGCGCTGGTATGGAAGAGGGTTCTGGGGAATCTCTGCGGATAGGATGGGCATGACTAGAGTCGGATGAAGGGATAGGAGATGGAGGAGGGGTTTCTTGTGCGATTGCGGTTCTTATAGCTTCTTCAACAATGGTAGATGTTGAAGGAGATCCCGGAGCGGAAGGGTAGTGAGGGTGGAAAGTATGTCCAGGGATAATGCGTAAGAACTCGAAAGGGTAATCAAAGACTTCTTCTCTTGAATGAGTGTCTTCAGGTGATCACCTAAGAACGTTAACACTGCAGTTTGGGTGATAACAGATTTCTCCAATCTCCAAGAGATGGGGGCACAAGGGGCAGCGAAGTTGAAATGGGTGACCAGGAAAGAAAATGTTCTCATCGTTGTTCACGACAAGAAGAGGATGAAGCAAAGAGGGGTCTCGTTCTTCTGGGACAGGTGAATCAGGTGGACTACCAACCTCAGATAGTGGTTCTAAACGAAGCACAATCGTGAGTGAGGCTTGGTTTCCATTCACAACTGTAACATAAAGAAGTTGGAATTCGCAGAATAACCAACGAATTATCAACTCTCCAGAAGTAACGGCGAACTCTAAGAGATCGTTCTCTTCAGTAATCCGTATGGGTTCCTGCCCAATGGCAATTGACATGGCTGCAGTGACCATGGATATAGCCAGCGTTAATCCAGTAACCATCCAAGAACCATAACGCATGAAGATAGCGGGCATCAGTGCTAGCGTATGACGGACTGCCTTCAAGCAGGGCTCATAACCTATTGGGAATACAATCCCAATAGCGCAGGAACACGAAGGGATGAGTGTCTAGTGGGAGACTCATGTAGACAGGTTCTTGTAGATGGTGACAAAGTATTGCAGTGGTTCAAGAGTAAGCTGAGAGGCTTAGGAGTGAACCAGTGAGAGGAAAGAACAAGATAGTTCGATAGAGATATAGGCTGTAAGGCCCATCTTATATAGTATCTAGTACTGTTTGTACATATTGATACTGAACTCTAATATCATAACTGTATAGTATGATAAGAGATAAGAGGTGAATCAGCCATTGGC